>NJDC01000727.1:2389282-2405688 GCA_002245475.1 Calephelis virginiensis | reverse complement strand
AATTACCAATCTCCCTCAACTCAAAAATCATTCTCAGATCAGGGGTTTAAAAAAACCTTGTAGATTTTTTTATTCAAATTAGTTAGAATTATTAGACTTTGGTGTTTTTTTCATGTTTTAGGACACTTTAACTGGCATGCTTTATTGTTGTCTAGGTGGTAAAGTTTTGCTGAGCTTCTTATTAATCTACTGTTTGGTTAAACTTTTCGTAAACTCTAATACATTATATCTGCTTCATTGCCTGAAAAATAAAGATGAATTAAAATAAAGCACTAAAAAAAACCTCTTAACATATAAAAACAAAGTTAACATTAAAACAAAGTCCCAAACACTACAAACTTTTTGTTTCAACAATTTCCAAATTGTTAATTGCTGTGAAGTATTTCAACAAAACTTTATAATAAACTTGCTCTTTTCATTTCTTTTTAGTTATAAGTAAAAACAGAAGATATATATGTATTACAACTAAAATAAAATATTTTGTTTTGTTTCACAATTTGTAGTAAGTAATAGCCTAATAGGTTATATTGTTCTCGTCCGATTGTCTTGACAATGATCGACAAAGACATTAAATTATACAGCCATGTCGTTATTTATTTATTAAAAACTGACGTTGAGAAGTGAAAACAAAGACAGGTTGAATTTCATTTTCAATAAAACTTATTTATAGATTAGAAAATTCATTATTGTACTTGAAATAATTCAAGTAATTTCTGTTTCATTCTTTCTCTTACCCATTGTCGATAACGGAATGTAAAGCTCATGTAAACACAAGGACATCACTATCTATTCAATTTATCGCCGTCTTAGTACTGTCAAATTAGAAAGAAATTTTAGAACTATGGTGACAACGGAATACCGTTTCTCTAAAATTAAGCTAATATTAGAAAATTTTAAGTTAGTTTAGCTTTAGCGGTGACACAACAAAATCGGCACCACTGTCATACTTCAGATTACAAATCTATAACTTTTTTTACGTTAAAAGATAGATAACAGCTACTTACTTTAACTAGGTGGTAGAGTTTCGCAGCGACTCGCCCGGACTGGTACCACGGCCCTACTTATTCCTGCCGTCATAACGTCTAATACTTGCCGTTGAGGTGTTTCGGTTTGGATGGTAAGTTACTTTTACTCGAGGCCTAACATCCCGGCCTCAGGTTGGCAGCGCACCACCTTTGGTGTCTCTAGGCGGCATGAATTTCTTACCATCAGCAAATAGGTCTGCTTGTTTGCTTTCCATTATCGTTATACGCCAACCATCGCCTATTAAAACCACATTATTGATGCCAGAATAGGGCGACAGGAAGAAAATCATAGCTAAAAAAAGTTGAGAGGTGTCAAGGAACACCCGGATGGAAAGAAGTTCTCTCTCTATCTCTCTCTCTCTCTCTCTTACGGAGAGAGAAACATGCGCACGCGGCACAGCTTACTATAGCAAACAGTGTCGTGAAAACTTTTCGTGAGAATTTTTTTCGCCTAGCCCCCTTTCACAACGTGCAATAAGGAACTTCGTTCCAAAAATGTATCTTCACAAATTGTAACTGACACAATAGTAACTATGGAATGCTGTCCTTCGCATACACGTAACTGCCAACGGATTGGTCAGTAATTGGACATGTCAACAACAATACACTCTGGTGCTGTGTACATGGAATTGCCAATATTTGTTCATTTCGCTAGCAATCAGTCGCAGCAAACATGGCTTTTAGTTATTTTAGAATCAGGTTAACGCTTAATATGACAAGGTCTCAAATGTACCTACTGCAACTTACTGTACCTACCTATATTCTACTTTATTATTAAAAAAGGTAAAAACTAAAGTATCTTCACGCCCATATTCTCCTGTGTTGGTCCGAGCTCCTTTGCAGAATAGTCCATCTGCCTTCCTATGCCAGGCAGGTCATAAAAGGCGAGATAGACTTACCGTCACTTACACCGTGACATCTGACTAGGTGGTAGAGTTTCGCAGCGACTCGTCCGGATTGGTACCACCGCCTTACCTATTCCTGTCGCCATAACGTCAATGCTTGCTGTTGACTTGTTCCGGTTCGGAGGGTAAGGTAGCCGATAAACTTACTTTTGCTCGAGGTCTAACATCCCGGCCTCAGGTTGGCAATGCACCATTACCACCTTAGGTGTCTCTAGGCATCGTGATTTCTGACCATCAGGAAATCCGTCTGCTTGTGTGCCTTCCAATACCGTAAAAAAAACTAGCGCACCTACGATTAACAGGTGTTTTAGTTTTCTAATGTGTTTAATGATAAGCCTATCACCAACTAAGCACTTATCCAATCCAAGAGAAAATTGCATTTATTAAAAAACTAGCTGCACCGGCGAATTCCGTTCCAATCGTTCAATTTGGATATGGGCAAAACTGTTTTTTTTTCTCGAAGTCAATCGGAATAAAAAGTATCCTATGTCCTCCTCCTCCTCCTGGTTCTAAGTTACGTCCCCATCAATTTTAACCAAATCAGTTCAGCAGTTCTTGAGTTATAGTGCTACTAACACAACTTACTTTTATATACCTGTATAGATTTAAAAAAAAAATTGAATTGCCCGACCCTAGAATCAGACCCAAGGCTTCGTGTAGTCAATGCCAATACTTGCTGTTTTAGTAACTAGCTTGCATTTTTAAATTTGCAAACGTAAATTAGGTTCGATTTAATTCGCGTCATGAAATCTTACATTTATGTTGTTATCATTTCTGTGCTAGAAAAAAACGGGTTGCACGCCCGGATTGCCGGCACAATCTTAACGTTGTGCAATTTTGATACTCTGGTTACGGAATAACTTTGCACGAATTGCTTTAATTATTATCAGTATGAAAGTACTATCATTTATGTGGTAGAATACAATATTCATTTATTGCGCTATCGTACACAAACATGACAACACGAATATTCGCGCAAGTGCCCAGCGCCATCTTACGAAATACGAATTTTTGATCAGGTCACGTGTCCTGACGCGAGTTTAAAAGTTTTTACTCATTCCAAAAAAAAATGCGTAACCCAGTTAAAGAAGTTTTCACTTTAAAAAAATCTATATATTTATGTCGCTAACATTCCAAACACAATTTGTTTTAAAGAAATAACTACATATAAATTTTAAAAAGCGAGATATTATCATTAATATACATTTTGTCATACGTCCAGTAATAACAGAAAACTTCCGGCGCAAAAATAGTAGCACAGAGAAGGCCAAGGTTGTTCAATAAATACTTATCTAGATTCTGACAGACATGACGCAGACAAAAAGCCTTCTAATATAATACCTATTGCGCAAAGCACGCAGTTACGCAAAGAATGTCAGCCAGTCACGCTTTAAAGTAGATAAAGTAGATAGCCAGATTTACAACCAAAAATGAAAAAGGTTTTTTAGCATACATCCCAAATCTATCACTTTTATGGTTCCGTACCCAAAGAGAAAAAACGGAAACCCTATTACTAAGCCTCCGCTGTCTGTCTGTGTCTCCAGGTTGTATCTCATAAGCCCTGATAGCTAGAAAGCTGAAATTTTCACAAATGATGTATTTCCGTTGCCGCTAAAACAAATATTAAAAAATACAAAAAAAATATTAAGACGGGTCCCCCCCGTACAATAAACATGTTTGTCTCGTATTTTTTTGCTCGATATTAAAAACGGTAGCAGGTAGACGCTTCAAATTTTCACAGAATATTAACTTGTATATTACGTTTCAAAATAAATAATTATATAACAATAAAGTAAATATTAAAGGGCGTCTCCCATACAACAAACGTAATTTTAATAGATAGATGATAGTACGGAACCCTTCGTCAGACTAAGCCTAACCGACTTAAGTCCGACTCGCACTTGGCCGGTTTATAATAAATCATTTTTCCTAGTCCAGGTGGAGTAGAATTGACTATCAACCTTTCTACCTGGCAGCTCGTAAGACTCGAGGTTAGGATAAATATGTCATTATCAACAAAATTACTGGTGGTAAAATGCTGCGCACTAACTTGCCTTTCCTATTCCTGGGGTATAATCACAGTGTCATGTTCCTGTCCAATTGGTTAGAGTAGCCAGTAAACTTGCACACTGGTTCCAACAATCGGAAAATCAGGACATCGACCCATCTATAATATCCATGGTTTATATAGGTCACAGTTTTTACAAACAAAAAAGAAAAAAGTTCGCCCCTTGCAGGATTTGAACCCCACGCTGACGAATGCACCAACCATTCGAGCTACTAAGTATTCAAACCCCGTGGTGAAATTTTTAGCTCCTTTATTTACCGGTTGTCTCTTACCATCAAAAGAGTTCTTATTCACTGCCTAATCACATAAAAAAATCAAGCAAGCAAGGCTGTTTCGCGGGTTGTCACCTTTTTTTTGTAATTCGTCTACTTTTTTTTAATGTATGTTGTTATCGCCTCGAAATCAACTGCCGAATTTAAACATCTTCGAGTTTTCACAAATTAAAGGGTAGGGACTCGGCTTAAAGCTTAAGCGAATGTTTTATTTGTTTGAAAAACAAGTATATATGTATGATAATGGTAAATAAATATATCTAGACAAATTACACAAATTGATCTAACCACAAAGTAACTGACGTGGTAAAGTGTGAGATTTACAAAATGTTTAACAATAGCATTCCACTGTGTGCCGAACATGAAGTGTATGAAAACATTTAATACTTTACTGTCGAGAAGGCAAAGCCACGTGCGTAAGTTGGCGTATCATATTCATATAAATATAATAAATGCGAAAGTTTGTAAGAATGTGTGTATGTTTGTTACTCTTTCACGCAAAAACTACTGAACGGATTTTCATGAAACTTTGCGGTAATATAGCTTTGATATCAGAATAACATAATAAGTTAATTTTTTTATGTTTTTTTTTTATAATTTGGTGATGATATAACGATAACTGTCAAGTAAACGCGGATGAAGTCGCGGGTAACAGTAGTAAAATATAAAGAACGTCATCCAACTAGCCAAATCCGGTCGCTAGTCACATATTAAGGCACACCTCTGACCCTTCGACAATTCCTCCTTGTTAACGTCCCGCGCTGGCTTTGATCATTTTGTTTTTATTTTGCATCAGCATTTGCACGGCACTGACACTACCTACAAAATGCCTTCGCTTCTGATAATAAATGACCGCTCATTTACTTGGGATACGACCAGTCTGTAGACGTCACGTATTACAAATATTACAATAATTTTATGACATGGTTCCATTTCAATTCAGTAAAAATGCAATTTCGCTAATGTAATATTCGTGGATACAGAAACGGGGGCGTGTGCAGGGAACACGCCCTCTACAAATAGGCCCCCTACTAGTAGTGGCTGGCTGGCTAATCTACTTCAAAGTGAGGTTCTGAGTCAGAGCGCTAGGACCCGCTTTGCATAATTCTGTGCTTTTGACAACGTTACTTTATGGAAGTGAGGGTTGGGTATGTCAGAAAAAGCAAGAAAATAAAGTAAATGCGGACGAAATGAGAGCGCTATGTAAAATCTATGGTGTACTCTAATCGATCACAATCGCTACATGGAGAACAGAATATGGAATTAAAAGAAAGCGTCGCTGTAATAAAAATAACTACGTTAAGAGCCGACTTTAAAATATGATTTAATTTAATAAAAATAAACATCGGGATAGGTGAAAGTAGACAAAAATGCTTATAAAATAAAAACTAATGGCAGGTCCATTCCTCCTGAATCAAATTTTTATGAGACCAATTCGAAACAAAATATTTCGCATCAAACAAAAAAAGAATGGCGTGAATCGATTCAGAAACCTCAGAGAAATCGGTGCACAGACTTAAAATAAAATATACTGGCCGAATTGAGAAACTACACGTTTTTTAGAACTAGGTTAATAATTTTCTATAAATTTTAAAGAAAGAAAAAACAAGAAAAATTTCGCCCCAGACAGGATTTGAACCTGTAACCTTTCGTCTCAAGCCGACGAATGCTCTAACCAATTGAGCTACTGAGGATTCAAGTTCCGTGGCGAAATTTTTAATTCCTTTCTAACCCGTTAACGCGGGTAGTTATGTCCTACAGATACACAATTCTGAGTACCCACCAAATGAGTTCATCATTACAGATGAAATTCATATTTTAGAATGGCCATAACTTTCGTTTCTCGCAACGTATTTTTATTTTAGCACTTGCCCTGTGCTTGGGATAAATTTCTATAAATTTTTAAAAGTTTTAAAAATGTAATTTTAAAACTTTTGAAAAATTTCTATAAATTTAAAGAAAAAAAATCGGTTATTAATGACAGAGGCAATGATTCGTTGGTTCGATAGTGTGGAAAGAAACGAAATATTGAAAAAAGACATACAATGTAGAATGTGGGTGGATGCATACAGGGAGACCAAGGTTGACATTTCACGACCAATTCTCTCGGGTTTCATTCGAAGGTGATGTCAAGAGATGATATGTGTGCATGTATATATTTTTTGGCGCAGATGTAAACTGAAGTCAGCTTAGCATTTCAACGGCGATAAAATTAACATACATTTAAAAAGCTAAATTTACAAATAAAGAACGTCACCCAACCAGTCGAAACCGGTACGTCGCTGGCCAAGTATTGAGGCTCACCTCTGATCCCTCGACAATTCCTACTAGTTAACCTCGGCGTTGGCACAATCAGTTTGTTTTGATTTTGTATCACCATATGCACAATAATGACGACATAATAAACTAGTATTACTGCCTTACTTATCTTGTCGCCATAGTACGCAGTACTGTCGTCGTTGTGTATTTTAGATTTCTGGCTGGAAGGGTTGAGGGTACTAGTAAGCATAGCAAGAGGCTAAACAACTCCATTAACATCTTTGATGGTTATATGTAACGTGCATTTCTTACCACCTAATATATTGTTATCTCATTAAAAATATGGTAAAATATGCGAATAAACAAAAATTTCTCTTGATGCTTTCATGAGTTCATCGTTTCCATCTTCGCCTTAAAGCTTGGATTTTAGTCCTTTTGAGCAAATCCATCTATGACTCTCCGCCACAATGACCATAAGTAAGTATCTTCACGCCCATATCCCCGAAGAGGTAGGTAGAGGCACAACCAGGGTACCCACGACTAGCCAAAGACACTAAATCCCACAATGTGATAAGTGGCAAGCCTATCGCCAACCGGGCTCTATCCAATCCCGGGCAACGTTATTTTTATTAGAAAATTGAAAATAGAGATTTTCTTATATTTAATATAAGATAATTTTGTTATATTTCTATTGTTGGTGAGTGTACCCGCGTCAAACATCCAGTTGAAACCGGTTCCTCGACGTTTCATATTAATATTTGACTTATGACCTCGCAGTAATTCTTTCTTGTTGACACCGGCGTGCTCGCAGCTTTACCGCGACGAGGCGAACGCTTATGTTTTGGTCGACTGCCAATAATGTGGTCTATCAGCACAAGATATATTGGATCAGCTGTTATGTTATTATAGTAGGGGAGCCCAAGAGGCCCCCTCTTGGAAAATACCTTGTAGCGTCATTAAACACCTCCATCATAAGTGTGGGAAGCTTCACTGCATGCTAACAAGTGTATATTTAAATAATTTCACAATTTATATGTGATGTAAAGGAACGGGAGGGCAGAAACTTTCAAAAAAAACGAAAGGGTTTCTTTGTTTTCATTTCCTTCCGTCACGCTCAAATTATCAGACTATTTAAGTGTATCGCCTTTGCGGTCTGGTATTGGATTTTACTTCGATCTCGGGTTCAAATTCTCAATTTTAGGGTTTTTCTCAATTTTCCAATAAAATAACGTTGCCCCAGATTGGATATTTGCCACCTTCCACCTACCTAAGAGGGGATAAGGACTTAAAAGATTGTTTTTTAATTTAGTCTAGTCGTAGTGGTACCTCTGCCCACCTTTAGGGAATATGGGAGCGAATATACTTTTTTAATTTAAGTACCCACTGCTTAGCATGAAATGAATAAACTCTAACTTAATCTGACGTGCACAAGTGGGCAGACTACTTAAGAAGCGCGACTGTATATACATATATATGTCATATTACGATGGGGATATTTAATAACGGTTCAAGGCATCTACCACATCATAGTCTTCGACGCACTGGAGTATCTCCCAAGATCCAGTCCAGCGCATTAGCCGTGAACTCCCCTACTATTAAAATATTTTTTTCTGGAAGAGTTCAGCGAAGAATACTGCTCTCTTGATGGTAAGAGACAACCGGCGCCTATAAACACCATACATGTTACAGGTGCGTCGCTGTCCTGAGGCCGGGATGGAAGACCTACTGTGCAAGTCCACCAGCTACCCTACCCTCCAAACTGGAACATCACAGTGTCATTATGGTGGCAGGAATAGGTAAGGCGGTGGGTCCCAAGTTGCTGCCCAGCATTCTACCACTAGTGGTCTTGTTGGCAATGGTCTATTCTACTTAGCGGACCCGGACCACCACGGGAAAAATTGCAACAACGTAGTCAGCAGGAAAAGATTCTTTGACGTTTCATGTTAATGTTTGGATTTTGACATCGTGCAACAATATTTGGTTGATGACACCATCATGCTTGCGGTCCGACGACGCGAAGAATAATCAATATGTTTTGGTGAACTGCCAATGCTCTGATATCAGTAATAGGTTCATCTCTAATGTTATTTTTTAATGTTATATCTAACAAGCAGACAGCCGTCTCGATGGTACGTGAAGACCGTCGCCGCTAAACCGCTTGTATACTAGCGCATCCCCCCAGTCTTATGGCCGCGATATTTCACATTCACATCACATTTGGCAATAAACGACAATGAGGAGCAGAAACGCTACGTCAGTAGGAGTAGGTAAAGCAGTGGTATCTATCCGGGTGAGCTGCTGCACGACCCTCTACTACCTTACAGCAGTTAGAAGAAGTACAACATCGTAGTCTGTTGTAGTCCCATGTTGGTCCGGGTCTCCTACGTACAAAAGACCATCTGTCCTCCTCCCACGCAGATGGTAAGAGATAAGCAAAAGTTAATTGAGTCATTACTAACAAGACCTCTGGCGGTAGAGGGCTGCTGTAACTCATCCGGGACAAGGACCCAGGGCCTTACCTATCCCTGCCACTATAATGATAGTATCATGTTTAGGTAGGGTAGCTACCCTAAGCCGGTAGACTTGCACAATTGGCATTGAAAGTCAACCACAGAGTAATGACGCATCTACTACATCATGTCAACAGGTTACGGTTATAAATACCAATGGCAAGACCATGAGGACAACCGTGAGCTTGTTCACTTTTTTACCACACAAAAAAATGTCCAATTATGTTTTTTTGAAGACAGAATTTGCCTTATGACCTTGAAGCAGTGCTTTTTGTGGTGGACTTGCACAGTAGGCCTTCAACACTGGCCTTAGGACAGTGACGCACCTGTAACATCTATGATGCCTACAGGTTAAGGTTATCTCTTACCATCTCTTACAATTACCACCTACCATGAACGCCTACAGCAGTTTTATTTCCATCTTGCTAAATTTCCGTCTCATGAGCAACTTTATGACATGCCTCATAAGGTTGTCTTTTTCCGATGATAATTAGTATAATTGAAATAATAATGTTTTAAGAGCTTATGGTAACCCCCCAGGAGACCCGTGTGCCGGTTCGCTCTTTTACCACACAAAAAAAAATTTTTCAACTGATTATATTTTTGAAGGCAGAATTTGCCTTAGAACCTCGAAGCAGTGCTTTCCTGTCGTCACTCGAGCACTATTGTCTGATGAAGGGAACACTAATCACTGCGTTTTGGTAAACTGCCAACTCGGTGATATCAGCACGTGATAGATTGGTTCATCTCTAATGTTATTAAAAGTAGTACTACATTGTATTCAGTTATTTAACGTTTCATAATATAGGTGGTTTCCACCAACTAAATATATTTTAAATGAATGCTATCTTTTTCATACGAAACATAAACAAAAGAGATGGAACATCTTAAACATGTTACATTAGTTCGAACTGTCAAATTATAAAGTTATTGATCAAAGCTATCCAAAGATTATATTTAAACGTCTGTACAAATGTCGTGTACAGACTAATCTTACAGCACTAAAGATGTTTGTCTCTTTCTATTGCTTTCACTGGAAGAATATAGCGATAACTTATAATAAGTTTAGTGAGTGCGCAACAAAATTACCACCATTGTTTGATTTGTGACATCCCGATCCTTTCTTTTCTACCCTAGCGCACTCATTCGTGGGTCTGACGAAGCGAACACTGACCATTGTGTTAGATTGACTCCCAATACTGCGGTATGGTATAAAATGTGTCGGATCAGATCATCTGTTACATTACTTGGATAAGTGCAACGTCGGTGGCAAATTAAGGTTGAATAAGAAAAAACTGGCAGACAAGTCATTCTAGTAGTGTCTATCCTGTAAGGCTCATAGGGTAACTAGTTTAAGGTTGAATTGGACAATACTGTTAGGATAATAATTTGTGGTGTGTATTACAGATTTTGCGTAAAGGAGTAACAAACAATCATACAAACTGTCGCATTTATGATATTAACAGGATAGGATGAAAATGCAAGATGAACGGGAAAGCGCACCGGTGTAGAAAATTTTGGTATCGGACAAAACCAGTATACTACTTATTGTACTGTTTATCATAAAAATATATGAAGTACCCCTCACGCAACCTTAAGTTTCAGTATTTTTTATCACTAGCCGAATTCATTGCACTGGGTTAATTAAAAAAAAATTCACCTGCGCGTCAGGTTTGACCCGAATGGTGAACTGGTCGTTGTAGCCGGCGCCGCCGCACACGAAGCACACGCGGTCGTCGGCGGGCTGATCGCGTGCCGGGGACGCGGGAGACTTGGCCGCGGCGGTGACGGCTGCGCCCGCACCTGCCGCCGCGCCCGCCACCGCCACCGCTCCCGCGCTCGAGCTTGCGTTAAGCGAGCTCTTTATGTACGCCTTCGCCTTTTCCATTGCCGCAAAACTGTAACAATATAAAAAAACTACTTGAATATATCGTACTTATTACATATTATTTTTAATCCTCGAAGTAGTAGACAGAGGCACAACCAAGGCTCCAACGACTAGCTGAAGACACTGAGTTCCACAATGTGATAGGTGGCAAGCCTATCGCCAACCGGGCACATATCCAATCCCGGGCAACGTAATTTTTATTAGAAAATTTAAAATACACATTTTCTAATTTTTTGTTGTTGCCCGACCCTGAGATCAAACATCGGGACCGACCAGACGCCGGACCACTAGAACATAGAGGCGGCAACTTTTACAGAGTAATGTGGATTCTAATTAAATTTCTTCTAAGTCGATTAAAATAACAGTTACAGCCACAAATCAGTTAATTTCAAAGTGTAGTAGTAATATAGCCAGTCAGTCAGGAAAAACTTGTGAACCATGTCCTGATCTCTGTCTACGTCAACCATGTGGTCTCTGTCTACCTTATAAGAAACGAAGGCGTAATGATTTTATTTACATCCCAACGTTCTTACGTTTGAAACATGTTTTGTTTCATTTATCTTATCGTACTGTATGTAATAATATCACATTTTTGTTTGTCGGGAAAACCCAGAGACAATATGTCCGTCTCAACATAATGAGATAAAAGTAGGTAGGTAGTTACTTATTTTGATAACAATCAATTTAGAATACTTAAGTTATGATCCAAGTCCTGGCAATGATTAGCGGAAACTGATGATAAGAATGAATATTTTAAACAAGATAACTAGTGCTATAAACAAATACCTTTTTAGTGTAAAGATTAATTTGATATTGAGAGGTATAGACTGGTATATAGAGAGGTGAGAGAGAGACATAGACTTAGGTAGTAACGCAACATATCATTTTATCCGCCTTACTAATAAAACTTACGCGCCCGTTGATCTGGTGTGTAACTTCACTTTTACTAACAAAAAATGAAATTACACACCAGATCAACGGGCACGTAAGTTTTATTACTAAGGGGATACATATTTAAGATAGGGAAAACCCAGGCGACTCTGGTGGTAAGACACAACCGTGGCTTACAGAAAGTAAGGTAACAAGTGAGGCAGGTATAATATAATATAACATATTAAATAAAAATTTTGTTTTTACAATTGAACATGTCTTTTAACTAAAGATTACCAGCTGTTCCGGCGAACTTCGTTCCACTAGTCAGGAAAACATTGTTTTTAGTGTTTCCTCACAGTCAAACGGGATAAAAGTAATTGCTTTAGACGTTCTTGAGTTATCAGTAGTGTAACTAACACGTCTTTATATAATATATAGATTATTTTCATTTCATCAATATCTCCAGAGCGAAACCTGGCCGGGAGTTTAGTCATTACATATGATACAACAAAGTCGCTTTTCGCTATCTGTCCCTTTGCTATACTTAGATCTTTAAACTACGCAACGATTTTTAAACGGTTTTCACTGTTGTTTACACAATTATAAATAAATACATTTGCATTGTAGAGAAAATTTTATATTTGTGACGAAGCCGTCAAAAAACGATTTTTAGTCGCATACATTGCATGCGCTGACTAAGCCGTTTAAGATATATCAATATAATGTATTACGGAATTTCACATCTTCTTATATATAAAATTCTCGTGTCACAATGTTAGTCTGCATACTCCTCCGAAACGGCTTGACCGATTCCTCTAAAATTTGGTAAGCATATTGGGTAGGTCTGAGAATAAGCTAACATCTATTTTTCATACCCCTAAGTGATAAGGGTGACTCACCCCAATTTTTTTAAATAAATCACATTAAAAATATAGCAGAACAACGTCTGCGGGGTCAGCTAGTATTTATATATAAAAGTGGTCGCCCGTTGCTCGAAAATCGCCAATAATAACTTTTATTATCTTATTGATAATAACGCCATCTTCATTTCTCAAGACCAACTACTTTGTTTCCAAACTTTTTAGTGCGCCATCTGTGATCTTTTATCGTTATTATCAATATATTTTTTGCGTGTGTCAAATGCATGGTAGTGTGGGTAATGATTTATATATTGATTTAATGTACTTTATATGAATTACCATTGAAAAATATTAGCTTTCTGCACTTCTCCTACACATAAACTATAAGTGTACCAAATTTTATGCTCCTGCGTCGGCGCAATTTTCGTAAAAAGGGGTCCAAAGTTTTGGCATCACGAATTAATATATAGAAGATATGAATTTAGATATTTCAAATATAGCAGGAAATCTTCACGGTACACAGAAAGCGGAATTGTTTTACTCTGACACGTAACACGTGCGAAGACGAAGGGGAAAAGCTTGTTATAATTATAAGAGACTAGCGGCCCGATACGTGCGTATATGACCGCATGAATGACATAACAGAACAAAACCAAAAAAAGAAAAAAATAACTAAAAATGTTTCAATATGGCAGCAAAATCCCCATATGAAAAACGATGCAATTTGACAAAATTCTCACTAACACAACGATCCGCCATTTATTGAATTAATTTGTTACATAAAATGTGATAAATGAAGAACCGCTAGAGCGATTTTATGCAAACTTCACACAAACCATCTACTAAATAGTCCGAACAAAGCCTAACATTTGGTTTGGATAGGTGAGCCCGTTCTTGAGTTATAAAATTACAACAAAAAGTGGCATTGATTTTTATATACATATATAGATCTGAATAAGGAGCAATTACCAAAAATACGAGTCTGTCTGTTAAGCTTTTACAACAAACCGATCGCGCTGGACCAATGTTGATAAAACTTGATACGCATTTTGTTGAAGACGCGATTTCAGATATAGGCTACCTTTTTTTCAAATATGGACTTTACAATTATAATATGCGATTGAGGGGATGATAGTGTATTTATAATGTAAAGACATTTGTGAAAATAATATTGAAGTTAACCACAGGAATACGAGTCTGTCTGTTAAGCTTTTACAACAAACCGATCGCGCTGGACCAATGTTGATAAAACTTGATACGCATTTTGTTGAAGACGCGATTTCAGATATAGGCTACCTTTTTTTCAAATATGGACTTTACAATTATAATATGCGATTGAGGGGATGATAGTGTATTTATAATGTAAAGACATTTGTGAAAATAATATTGAAGTTAACCACAGGAGTTGAAGAAACTATTCTACGCTGAGAAAGTCGGATAAACAACTAGTGTATAATATAAAATGGCGCCTCAGTTATCAGTGTAGGCCAGCTTATCACGTCCATATCGATCATTCGCCCAACGATGGTGACACTGGCGGATTACGAATGTCGGTTAATAAATGGACTAGCTGATGCACCGAGGTTTGTTTGGCTACAAGTCAAAGAGGCAAAATGCCTTGTGATAAATTGATTAAGTAAAAATGTAAATGACAATATAAAAAGTTTAAAAACAACATACATTTTTGTGACAAACTATTACTAACTTGTTAAGGGGGAACTTAGTAAAAAACTTCACAAAAAAAGCCCAAACACAATAGGATAATGTTGGGAAGTTAATGAGTTCCCCGTGTTGTCCGAGCTCCTTTGAAGAATATACCATCTGCCTTCCTGCCAAACAGCTCGTAAAAGGCGAGTATAGGGTTATCGTCACTAGCTACGTGACTACTTGGTGGTAGTTTCACAGCGACTCGCCTGGATTGGTACCACCGCCTTACCTTTTCCTGCCGCCATTGCGGTATAGTATGGTAGGCACGATTGTTCCTTACCATCATCAGGAGAGCCGTGTGTGTGAGAGAAAAAAGTAATCATCCATTGCTTGCAGCGCTGATAGCTATGAATAGTATAAAGGGATCGAAGGGTTGATAGTGGGTGCTAAAAAAAACTCTACATACGTGTACGTATAGACTGGAAGGGTAACAAGCAGTGTTGTCGAGTGCTGGTCACCGATAAAGCCTGGACAGTCGTCAACAAAACTATTACAAACGTAAAAATACACTTGTAGTTTACGTAAAAGTATGATTAAATTTGATCCATCCGTCTATTAATAATAATAGTAGGTTCACATCAGCTTCGAAATAGCTATTATATATATAACGAAATAATATTATATATACACATAATTTTGAAATTTTATAATTTTTTGAAAAACATATTTTGAATTGCAACTTGGGTTAATATGTGTTGTCTACGTATTTTCTGCAGATCTGTTTGCAAGTCAGCACAAGCCTCTTTCAACCTTTTTCATTAGATGATCTAATCTATTCGCTCTATTCAAATGCCTTTGTATATACAAATACTTAAAACTTTTTTTAAAATTACGTTTCAGCTCCTATTTCGGGGAGAACATTATGCGACAAATAACTTTTTTAGCATTACCTCATCACATAAATTGGGCCCAAATACTTTCGTTTTTACATTTTATACATTAATTTTAAGATTGCTCTATTTAATAATTAAATTTCAGGTTGTAATCTGTTGCATCGATTTATGTTCATGTAAAATTACAACTCTCTTCCTTAAGAAGAGAGTTGTAATTTTACTCTGTTCCAATGTACGGCTTTATAACTTGGAATAAGGAATTAATTCTCAACACTTTTTCACACCTCAGTACCAAACCCTCAAATTCAAAGCCTTACCAAATTGCAATGATACATACGCACCCGACAGTCGAACAGACAATACAATCGATATGTATTATATGTATATGTAGCCGTGTACTCGTCTAATTGCTACCATTGTCAGGGGTTACTTCATTATGAGCTCACATGGGAATACACACCTTATGCTTGCTAGCCACAAGGATGTATAACCTTTGAAACTTTGTAACGAACATGGATTTGGTTTGGACGTTTTGGACAGGTCCATTTTAGTTCTTTTTCATAGGTACATCATTACATGCGTAGTATAAAACAAAGTCGCTTTCTATTGGTCCTATGTATACTTAGATCTTTAAAACTAGTCAACTGATTTAAGAGGAAGGTTTATATGTCCACCCAAGCTGGAACAGACTACCAGTTTATGATAAGAGTATATACAAAACAGGTTTCATACATTTTACATAATATCTTATATCTTATATCATCATTTTGCAGTATCAAAAAATATTATTATTATTAAACATTATTGTGTGTGTTTTTACGTTTATTCCATATCAGATTCTTTAGTGACCTGATGTTACGGAACGGATATTTAAAAAAAATTACAAAAAAATATAAAATTAAAAGGAATCAAAGAATAGCATATAATACTTACTATTTTCTACAAACATATCAATTAGATCTTTCAAAGCAATTCCACCAGGTTACAAGAAAATCCATAATTAATCTATATCTATATTTTAGATACATATAATAAACCTGTACGAGGGCCAAACTGAAAGTTTTTAGAACTGGCAACTTAAAAGCATTATATTAACAAAATAAGTTTAAATTTTGAAAATAGAACTCTTTAGCAATAATATTGAGTATACATTTCATTCATTTGTCATTTGTTTTACGATTTGGCGGCAAATTGAAAATTGTCTGT
>NJDC01000727.1:2317107-2379319 GCA_002245475.1 Calephelis virginiensis | reverse complement strand
ATGGGAGATTCGTGGTGGACACGGATGCGAGTAATACTGGAATCGGCGGCGTTTTATCACAGATACAAGGCGAGCACACGGTAGTGATAGCATACTTCAGCAAATCTCTTTCAAAACCAGAAAGAAATTACTGCGTTACCCGTAGAGAGTTACTTGCTGTGGTCAAGGTCTTGCAACATTTCTCGAACCATGGGCATAGCAGTATATAAGGAGGCATCGAGCCGCGACCCGCCAGTTCAATTTCGGAAGCGAAATCGAAGCGATCTCTACTAAGCGACAAGGAAGAATTATTTCGGCGAATACAGCGAGGACATTGGACCAGTGATTTTACTTAGCGATTCGGATTCTGTTAAGAGGATTTTTGTGGAAGCTTTCAATAAACGTCTTCTACGTTACAAACGGCATTTTATTACCCATAGCTCGTAACAGTATTAAATAAAGTATACAGTGAATAAGTACAAGTGTTATCTCCAAAAAGCGTGTATAAAAAATGTCTTGCGTAATCAATGTATGCCTCCTTCCCAAGGTTCTAAAACGGCTCTAAGAACATTTGTTACACACGTAGTCAATTATTTTTGAAGTGAAACTTCTTTAGAATGGAAAAACGACAGGACATAAATATATATTCATCTCATTCTTTTGCAAGTAAGAGACACAAATATATATTCATCTCAGTCTTTTGCAGGTAAGAGACACAAATATATATTCATCTCATTCTTTTAGTGTCTCACCCAAGACTTAGTGTCTTCGGCTAGTCGTGGATGCCCTGATTGTGCCTCTGCTTAGCTCTTCGGGGATATGGGCGTGAAGATACTTTTTTATTTAGTTTTTTCCGCAATGAGAGAAAATTAAGTTTAATTGGCCCGTCACTGCTTGGAAAATAAGCCCGGGATCAAAATGGGACATTTTTGTAGCAAACAATAACAGCTCACGCATGACCTAGAACGAATAAGCCTCCCTTTATTACTGTAACCTTAACAATTTGGTACAATCGCTTGAAGCTATTTATCTTAACTAAAAACATGAACAAATCAAAATACATGATAATATAGTGACGTCAACACTAGAATAATATAAATGTTAGTGTCTGGTGTGTAGGTTAAACATGCCAAAGACAAATAACATATTCTATTTTAGTATAGAAAACAAATAAAATTAAAAAACATATCTTGTGGCCACAGGTGTGGCGAAAAAGGAAGTTTCTATGTCATGGTGCATATATACGCATGTGTTCCAGAAGCGTGGACCGGAAGTGTGGTGGTTCTCTTTTTCAAGAAAGGTGACAAAACTTTATTGAAAAATTATAGACCCATCTCACTTCTGAGTCACGTTTATAAGTTGTTTTCACAGGTCATCACGAACCGAATATCACTCAGGTTAGACGATTGCCAACCTCCCAAACAAGCCGGGTTCCGTAAAGGCTTTAGCACCATAGACCACATTCAGAGACTGCGCCAGATTAAACCAAAGATCGAGTATAATCGTCCATTATGTCTAGCGCTTGTGGACTACGAGAAAGCCTTCGATTCGGTTGAGACATGGGCGGTGCTTCAGTCATTACAGCGGTGCCCCATCGACTATCGATACATCGAAGCGTTGAGGTGTTCGTACGAAAAAGCCACTATGTCGGTCCGATTACAGGATCAGAGCTCGAAACCGATACAGTTGCAGAAAGGTGTGAGACAGGGAGACGTTATTTCTCCGAAACTGTTTACTGCTGCACTTGAAGATGTCTTAAAAGCTTCTGGACTGGAAAAGACTCGGTATAACGTCAATGGCGAGTACATCACTCACTTTCGATTCGCAGACGATATCGTGGTCATGCAGAATCGCTGGAAGACTTGAGCAAAATGCTCGGTGACCTCGATAGAGTTTCCCAACAGGTGGGTCTTAGGATGAACTTGGATAAGACGAAAGTCATGTCCAATGTTTATGTTTCACCTATACCAGTTCAAGTTGGGAACTCAATTCTTGAAGTTGTTGGTCAGTATATACCTAGGTCAAGCTGTTCAGTTAGGTAAATCCAACTTCAAGAAAGAGGTCGACCGCCGAATCCAACTCGGATGGGCAGCGTTCGGGATGCTAAAGGGTATCCAAATTACCACAGAGCCTTAAGTCGAAAGTATTCGACCAGTGTGTGTTACCAGTGATGACATATGGATCTGAGACTTGGCCGTTAAATGTGGGCCTCTTAAATAAGCTCAGAGTCGCTCAGCATGCTATGGAGAGAGCTATGCTCGGTGTTTCTCTGCGAGATATGATCCGTAATTCGGTGATCCGCAAGAGAACGAGAGTAAGCGACATAGTTCAGAGAGTTAGCAAGCTAAAGTGGCAATGGGTAGGCCACATTGCTCGCAGAACCAACAACCGCTGGAGAAGAAAGATTCCCGAGTGGCGGCCCCGCACCGGAGGACGTAGTGTTGGACGACCTCCCACCAGGTGGACTGATGACCTGGTCAAAGTCGCGGGGAGTCGCTGGATACAAGCGGCTGGTGACCATGACTTGTGGCGCTCTTTAGGGGAGACCTATATCCAGCAAAGAACATCCTCCGGCTGATGATGATGATGATGATGACACGTTCGAGCTGGAAACTGCATCGAACTGACGAAAAAATAGCGCTAAATGTTAGTCGCGTTGTGCTCTAGGCGCGATTTTTAGAACGGAATACAATTAATTCGCCAGAACAATTATTAATATAATAGCACGGTGAAATATCGCTATGCTGGCTGGCCTTTAGACATTATATCTGGTTGTGGAATCAAGTGATGAATGAGAAATGCGCAATTGTAGATTTTCCCAAGTATTTTCTAAACATTTCGTTGTTAAAAAAAAGTAAGTATCTTCACGCCCATGTCCCCAAAGAGGTAGGCAGAGGCACAACCAAGACACCCACGACTAGCCGAAGACACTAAGTCCCACAATGTTATAGGTGGCAAGCCTATCGCCAACCGGGCACATATCCAATCCCGAGCAACTTTTTTTTTATTAGTAAATTGGAAAAACCAAATGTTTTTGTTGCCCGACCTGGGATTCGAACCCGGGACCTCATGCAGTCCAAAAACGGAACCGCTAGACCACAGAGGCGATGTAACTCTGTGATATTGTGATTAGGTATATCGTAAAAACATTTTAGTCCCGCATCGCATGACAAATAATATACCGCATCGGTATATTTTATTTGTCGTCATGTGTTTGTTGGATTTTTTCCACAAGCGGCCGACTAGTTGGGAGCATGTAGTTTATATCTACCAATGATTGCCGCAAACGAACTACGAACATAATTCTTTGATCAAAGATATCTTAATCAATTGTAGATATCCCTATCAGTTATACAATAATTATGACCTAATTATAATTAAGATTTCGATCAATCAACGAGTCGTAAATTTCAGCACGTCAAAAACGTTTTGCGTGTTAATTACTCTGTGTTTTCATCCCAGCGGCAGCTTACATTATTTTGAAATACGTAAGAGTTTTGGCGCCATTGTGAATGAAGTTGGTCGTAATTTTTTATTATTATTGAATTTCGTGGTTATTTTGAGTGAAATTGGTTAATTTAGGTGGGAATTAGATTAATTTTGCTCATTGAAGGTGCACAAATGAAATAATTATAAAGAAATTAGTATGTCGTCTATTTCCTCGCTGCCGTCAAATCTCACTAGATGAGCTTGAGTAACGAAGCCACTGCTTTACTCAAGACCCTGACCTGACCTGACTATGTGCATAGTGACTAATGACTGTATAAGAATTAACTAACTTGACATTGGCAAAGTAAGTCGTGAAAAATGATCGAAAGCCATATTTATACAAGAAGAAGAAATACGTTTAATAACGGGGCTGTAAATGAAAAAAAAATAATAAGAAGCAATACTTCACACAACGTTTTTGATTTCTTATCCCAAGACAATTTTCAATTTTAATTAACTTTTTTTTCTAATTAAATTTTAAAGCTATATTCCTAGGAGGTATATGAAAAGCTTTCCTAGTGAATATAATCTGTAGGATTACTCTTGAATATCGATTTCCTGCAAATTGGAAATTCAAATCGGATATGTCATTTTAGATACTCTTGTACACAGTAATAGCGGACGATTAACGCTTAGTTACAACAATATTCAATGAATCCGATAAAAAACATTTATTGTTGTATTGTGTTTAAGAGTACCTAAAGAGACAAGATCCGACCCCAATTTCCAATATCGCATTAATCGAGATTCAAGAGTAACCCTACTGGTCTTTTATAAAAACGTTGTACAATTAGCGACACCATATCTGTGTTGCTTAATCATCATCATTGTCCTAGCGCTAATCTTGATTGTTTTTCATGTTCTATGTTTTCATGGCGTGGAAATCAAGGATAGAAGCCTAGGGTGGAAACCAGAGGAAACCACAGCTTTTAACTTATAACTAACTAATGTGTAACTTATTAGTGTGGCGTTGATTACTGTACTAATCAAATCATCAAGAGACTCGTTTTCCCCTAATAACCCGTGCGTGTACTTATTACAAAGACAGAGTAAATAATATATTAGAACTAACGGTCCGCCCCGGCTTCGTACGGGTATAAAATATACATATAAATCTTCCTCTTCAATCACTTTATTTATTAAAAAACCGCATCAAAATCCGTTGCGTAGTTTTAAAGATTTAAGCATACAAAGCGACATAGGGACAGGGGAAGCGACTTTGTTTTATACTATGTAGTGAAGCTGTTGCCCAATGCCCACGGCATAAGAAGCTGTTTCGTACCGAATTACAACATTCTGATTTCACGGATCAACGGATTTCTGTAGGTTTTGATTCCCTTGCGAGTTTCAAAAAGTTTCGAAAATTTGCGTCAAAAAGACTGCATCTTGATTTTTTTACAGCTCCAAGGGGCAGTAGACTTGAGAATTCGGTATACAAATTTCAGCGTAATACTTTCACCTGTTCCTTAGAAAATAAATCTTAATAAACGGACGGACAACAAAGTGATTCTACATGGGGTCCGTCCTTTTCTTTCGATATACGGAATCCTTAAAACAACATTCACACACAGATAATATTTCGTTGTTAACATTAAACACATAACATTAAATATTACGTTGTGGCGAACATTTCAGCTTAGATGATCTCTACTTTTTTCGATCTCTGCAGCCTTTCGTTTACCGGTATTGGGTTTTTTCCATTGAAGAAAAGTCGACGGCCAACTTGCGGTACTTGTGCTTTCTAGAGCTTAACCTAAACTTATTTAGTATTTAGATTAACAAACAATCACCTACTGGAATATAAAGAGACTACAAAAAATAACTCTTTGCTATTTTTATAGTAGCATATCCACCAACCTACCATGTCCATACGGTCACCATCGTTAACTTCATATCTAATAAGTACGTAAGTATCCTCACGCCCATATCCCCGAAGTAGTAGGCAGGGGCACAACCAGGGCACCCAAAATTAGCCGAAGACACTAAGTTTCACAATGTGATACATGGCAAGCCTATGGCCGACCAGGCACATATCCAATCCCGAGCAACATTTTTTATTAGAAAATTGGAAACACCACATTTTCTTTTTGTTGCCCGGCCCGGGATTCGAACCCGGGACTTCATGAAGTCAAATCCAACACCTGGACCGCTAGACCACAGAAGCGATTTAATAATCTAATAATAATGAAATATAATATATGATATAAAGTTGTTCCAAAAAAAATTAGGTTCTTAAACTTCATCAAACTGACAGACAAAATAAAATTTAGGAATCAAATATTAATAATGACTTTTTAACTAAATATATTATAGTATTGGCTTATCGGTGTCGCCGATTGTAGCACACTCAGGGTCATAATAACTTAATATAAATGTTATCAATTTAATTTATAATTTAAGTACACATAAACAACGTCATGGTAGTTTGTACTGCTGGTCAATAAATTGGACAAGGCAATATAATGGTCACTAATATGGGACAATTAGCGAAACCGGTAGGCTAATATAATAAGTACATACTTTGTGTATGTGCAGAAGTTATTTTCAATTCAATACATTCAAATTTCACCAGGAGCCGGCGATAAAAACTGCCGAATGTAAAATTTAAGGAGTTACGAACACTTAAAAAACATTTATTTATTTAATATTATTTAATAAATATTTGTGTGTCGCTTACTGACTGCATTCGTAACAGCGAGATCCGAGAAAGAGTGGGATTGAATGAAAGTGTTGGTGTTAAAATGAGAAAGGGCATGCTCCTCTGGTTCGGTCATGTGGATACGGATAATAGATTAACAAAGCAGATATGCAAAGCGTGAGTGTATGGATGTGGGTACCCGGAGAGACCTTGTTTGACATTCCACGATCAAATCGCGCGGATATTATCCGAGGGTGGTGTCAAGAGTCTATGAAACCGGTGTGTTTGTAAGAAAACGGTAATGAATGCGGAGGAAGCCAGGAAGGTCTGTTAGGATCATGAGATTTGGCACGCAGATTTGGAGTCGCTGCGAAACTCTACCACCTAGTCAGGTGTCACGGTGTTAGTGACGGTAAGCCTTTGCTCGCCTTTTACGAGCTGCCTGGCAGGAAGGCATATGGTCTATTCTCCAAAGGAGCCTGGACCAACACGGGGAATGTTGTATTCTGTTAATTTCCCCCAAATCTCAAATATTCAATGAAAAATAAAGGCAGTACTTAGACAAACTTATGCAGCTTGCAGTTAAGCGCGAGCGAAACCGCGGGCACCAACCAGGTTAGAAGCGTATTGGGGTTGTTCACTCAAAGCGGACCCGACACACGAGTTGCTTCACTTGTGGTTATAAACTGAAATTACCGTTATTCCAATAAAATTGTACGTCTTTTCGTATTATAAATGCGAAAGTTTATGATGATGGATGGATGTTTGTTACTTGTTTAGCCAAAAACAACAGAACGGATTTAGATAATATATATATATATATATATATCGCTTGAACAAATTATATAAGTGATAAGCGAATATAACCCCAAAGTAAGCAAATAGTACACTTGTGTTATGGGTAATAGCCAACGATACTAATACATAGAAATACTTAATAATAATGAATAATAACGAGACAAAGATATAAAATGACCCATGGTAGCATTTTTGTTTTCACAAACCTTTGTGGTTTTTAAATGCTACTTCAATTTAATATTATATGATGTGTTACGTCAGTAAATAATATAAAAAAAAACTTAAATAGATACTGGAAAACTCAGTGAGATTCATTACAGGAATCCTTTTTTTATTGTCTATGCGGAATAACCATGTTATCCTATTAGTATTAAGAATGCGAAAGTTTGTGAGAATGAATCGACGTTTGTTACTCTAACTGAAAAGCTATTAAATAGATTTAGATGAAACTCTACAGGGATATAGATTATACCTTAGAATAACACATTAACATTTTACCCCGTGTTGGTCCGGGCTCCTTTGTAGAATAGACCATCTGCCTTCCTTGCCAGGCAGCTCGTAAAAGGCGAGCATAGGCTCACCGTCATTAACACCGTGACATCTGACTAGGTGGTAGAGTTTAGCAGCGACTCGTCCGGATTGGTACCACCGCCTTACCTATTCCTGCCGCCATAACGTCATGACGTGTTCCGGTGCGGAGGGTAAGGTAGCCGGTTAACTTACTTTTGCTCGAGGCCTAACATCCCGGCCTCAGGTTGGCAACGCACCATTACCACCTTTGCTGTCTCTAGTTGCGGCGTGAATTTCTTAACATCACGAAATCTGTCTGCTTGATTGCCTTCCAATATCATAAAAAAAATATTATACACAATTCATAAAAAATATATCTAGCAAGCGAGCGAAGTAGCGGGTAGTACGAGGGCCAAACTGAAAGTTTTTAGAACTGGCAACTTAAAAGCATTATATTAAAAAAATGTTTAAATTTTGAAAATAGAACTCTTTACCAATAATATTGAGTATACATTTTATTCATTTGTCATTTGTTTTACGATTTGGCGGCAAATTGAAAATTGTCTGTGCACGTCAGAATGAATTTAAGTCGAGAAAATTTTCGTGCAATGATTTTTTATGACTTTCGATGTCATATAAGTCAACAAGAAAGTTATGATAGACTTCGATTGGCTTTTCACGATGAAGCCCCATCTCGTGCCACAGTTTACAACTGGTTTAATGAATTCAAACGTGGTCGAACTAATCTCACCGATGATTTGCGTGAGGGACGGCCTTCTACAGCGACGACTGAAGACAATATCAGTGTTGTGCGGCGTATGATAGAGACTGACAAAAGAGTGACCTATCAGCAGATTTGGACAAGTCTAGGCATAGGTATGAGTCAAGTGCACAAAAGTCCATGAACATTTAGCGGTCAGGAAGCTTTGTGCCCGCTGGATACCGCATAATTTGACCGAGGCTCAAAAACTCCGCCGTGTTGATTGGTGCCGAGAAATGATCCAAAAATTTAACGGAAGTGACTCAAATGCTGTGTTCGACATACTAACGGGTGACGAAAGCTGGATTTACTGTTATGATCTGGAAACCAAAAGAACGCAGAACACCAACGTCACACAAATGTGTTGACGGGGAAAGATAGATTAAGGTACACTACGCTTCGGCATCTGCTCTCAGTGTCGTAGGTCAGGAGCTATCAGCCTTATATGTATAGATAAAATAAATACATACCGACTTGTTACCAAGCTAACTAATTCAAACCCTATCTTAAAGCCGTTAAGTTGAAAATGGCCTTTAAGCACTTGCGAAGTAGGTATTGCGCTCGACGGACGGGGCAAGTGACTCTTGACATTCTACCCACGTGTCAAAGTTCAAATTCGTTTGATACGATGAAAATGGTCAATGAATTGTTTCATTCCGAGTATTAATGTACTAGTCTTGATAAATAATGCATATTTGCTTTTCTGATTTAGACTAGTCAAGAATACAATATTATAGTTACTGGAGCACAATGATTCTCTTCTGAATCGAGAAAAATCTCCATTTTAATCCGAAATCTAGCACGAGCCCAATGTTTTTACAGGGTACATTCATTTATCAAACATGTATAAGTAGTTTTCCCCTTTACTACCCGTTGTCCCGTTTAAATAAATCATTTTCCGCACTTAAAAGTAACATGTATTTATCAGGGTTAATGTCATCTTCTAATGGAAAAAAAATTTCGTTCCAGTAGTTTCGAAGCCTATTAAATACAAACAATCAAATATTTCCTCTTTCTTATCAGTAGAGATAAATTATATTACCGGTCGGATCTTTAGTTATATTATATAGATCGTTAGGCTTCTTTACAGAATAGACCATCTTGCTTGCATGATGCCTTCCTGTATCAGGCAGCTTGTAAAAGGCGAGCATAGGCTTATCGTCACTAACACCGTGACATCTGACTAGGTGGTCGAGTTTCGCAGCAACTCATCCGGATTTGTACCACCCCCTTACCTATTCTTGCCACCATAACGTCAGGGCTTGCCGTTGACGTGCTCGGTAGGAGGGTAAGGTAGCCGGTAGCCTTACTGTTGCTTGAGGCCTAGCATCCCGGCCTCAGGTTGGCAACACACCATTACAACCCTTAGTGTCTCTAGGCGGCGTGAGTTTCTTACCATCAGAAAATCCGTCTGTTTGTTTGCCATCCAAGAAAAAAAGCTACGTGCTGTACCACTATCAAACGAAGTTATATAAAAAACAAGATTTAGTAAAAGAGAAGTAAATTTCACTCGCCTTAAAATATTGCTTAAAAATCAGTTAAACAAAACATGGCGACATAAACGGCTACCAACAAAAAACATTAAACAAATAAGTGGGTAGTTAAATAACTATCAAAATTAAATTCGAATAAAATTCATTGAACACAAAAACGAAAACTTTTATAACATCCAAATCCAAACAATATCTATCTAGTTTTATTCAGTTCTGTTTTAACTCAATTATACTGATTTCCATATTCAAAAATATCTAAAATTGAATAAATAAATCCTGTATTCAAAATGGCTGAATGTAGATTGCAGCGACAATGGGCGATCTAATAAACAAACAAAAAGCCACAAAACTCCAAATTCCAGCGAGTGAGCAATTCGCAAAAAATATACGACAAATTCGTGTTCCCGCCTAGCGAGTATACTCGCAGATATACAGACGGACCGGCGGAAATCAATTGGGGTGTATGGCGACATGTGGGCCACTAACACAGCGAGAGTATATTTTTGTGGAATTGGAAAGGTGGAGGCGATATTTCATATAAAAGATAAAAATGAATGGCTAAATGTGTTGGAAGACGAATAACTTTCAAACGACTGGATTATGGATATGGACTATTTGACAAATTTTTTTTTACTGTTTTAGTTATTATTAGGAGAAGGTTCTTATGAAGATAAAAACCGGGAAAGTTGAAGGGAAAATGGAAAAATAATACTTTATTATTTACCATTCTGAAGGAGGTGCAACGAAATTCGCCAGTACAGCTATTTCATATAAAATTAGAATTAAGGTTAATTGCGAAAAAAGGTATAACATATAAGGTTGGAGTGCCTTGCGTTGAATGTAGCTGACCTTAATCTCCAGAACGGAACATTACAGTCACGAGTTCTGACGTTGTAGCAGCAGAAATAGGAAAGGATATAGCATCAATCCGGGCGATGGTATCGCAGTAAAAATCTACCACCTATTGAAGGTTTAAAAAACAAGAAGGTTGGTTGGTTGAAGAAGGACTTTTTTTAAACACACTCGGCGCGATTGCTGTGATATGAACATTTATTGCAAAGTTCAAAACTCACGACATCGCCTGTGTATTTTGCATTGAGTATTGTCATAATATAGGACGTAAAACTCATATATACATTCGTATCGTTTTTTTTATACATCAGCAGATATTTTATAGATCAAGCATTTTTTTATAAAATAAGATAGTGAAGCTCACAGTGCTAGGAGAACTGGCGAGTCCATAATAGAGATCACAGATTCACAAACCACACGAAATGGCCATCTAACGGTAGTAGATAGGTAAGTTGAAAAGATTTCCATAACTAGTTGTTTGAGCACCCAAAACTTAAAAATCTTAAAAACCAGATCTCAAAATATAAAACACAAAAACACTCACGCTTTAGAATATTGCTACCATATATCTTGACGCCAAATCCCCTACGGGGTAGGCAAAGGAAATCGAGTGCCATATCTCACGATCAGTGGCAGACCAGTCTGGCTTCTTCCACATTCATCACAGCTTCCACAAGGTGACATTGGTGGAAACTTTGTTTGAAACAAATTAAAATTTGAAATACATCTCCGTTCCGCACGGATGAAAACCATTGTTTTAATCCATATGAAATCACTATTATGCTTAGGCTATTTACTTAGGTATATTGATATATTGTAAGGCATCATGTATGCCTTTTCTTGTTTCATCACAGACCCTAAGTTTTGGGATGACTGTTAGAAAATGCGTGCCACAAACATTAAATAAATGCATAATCGTATTACCTCAACTGTCATTTTCCACTCAAAAAGTAATACCAACAATCACGTTTTTCGTGGCCCCAAAGCAAATGTTATCTGCACATACACAATGCATATAAATACATACAAATTGCATATGGACGTCCGTCCGTCGGCTGTCGAGGGGCATTTAAACGGGAATACATCAACGTCAAACATATATCGTTACGTGTATAACGATTATAACGTATATATGTACAACGTCGGGTGTTCGTGAATAATAATAGTCTTTGGTACATCATAGTATGTATAAGCTACGTCTGCGGATGACAATGACATTTTTTAATCAATCGAAGATTTCTTTCCTGGATTGAAGTTGACAAAAAGTGCAACTCCGATTTTCACATAGACCATTACGCTTAAATGAGTCCAGTAGTTTTTCGTGACATGTGAATAAAAAAGGCTAGAATGTCAAGAAAGATAGTTTTGAGTTCAAAAGCTTTCCGATAATATCGTTTATTGTTATCGTGTTTCGAAACAATTTTCAAACCGCGGATTCGCCTGCGAGCCAAGTTATACAAAATCTCTATAAATTATAGTATATGTGTTATTCTCATATATTTACCTATGTATATTCATTAGATTTTAGCGTGGAAGAATCGCCCATTCTCACAAACTTTCGCGTTTATAAATTAAATGCAAATAGGATAGACATAGATCCTTCACGACCTTCTAATAATGTTTGAAGAGGTACCCATCAAATTACCGTGAATAATAATGAAGGGGAAGGAATCTTTCGTTTGTTTGTTTGAACTTTAGTAGAACAAACAGCCAAATTTGAAATCTTTTTTATCAATGCTTGCCCGACTTCATTAATAAAGCGAGAAGGCAGTAAGCATCTTACAAGTGGAAGCGGAAACATCTTTAGAAGGAAAAGTGTGTTTGTATAATGCAGCGCGGGCGAAGCCGAAGGCGTAGGTCGCTATAGGTAGGTCATAACACTTACAAATATGAATATACAAGTACGCAGTGCTGGATTATCCAATAGGCCAGACTAGGCCATGGCCTGGGGCCCCCAACACACAAGGAAGTAAAATAGAAAGTTTTACATGAAAGTTTGACATGTTTTTTTTAATATTTTTTTTAATTTTTTTTTTTTTCAATTGTAATTATAACTATGTTTATTTAATTTTGTTGTTCGATTGTTATTTTACGCCAATTTTCAAATTTCAAATTGCGAGCTTTAATAACAAAACAGCGCTTTCAAGCTCGAGCTTGTTTATAAACAAAAATTTTACAATATTTTTTAAAAAGGGAGGGGCCTCAAATTTATTATGGCCTAGGGCCCCCTATGGGCTTAATCCGGCACTGTAAGTACGTCAAGAGTGGGGAGATACTTTGATGTTGTTTGATGTCTAAATTTGATAGCCGTGTAGTGTGTTATCTTTGTGACGCATGCGCAGCACTGATGGCGGCCGAATGTTTGTTTTTATGTTTGCTTCGTTCTCATACCCTACTACAAGTACGTTACATTACTTATTTAGTTATGTGTAGACTAGTCATTATCCGCGGTTTTTTTCCGTTTTTAGACATGACACCTCGTCATGCAAGTAATTTATTCCAGCAGGTAGCTCTTTTTTATGATATTGGAAGGCAAACAAGCAGACGGATTTCTTGATGGTAAGAAATTCACGCCCCCTAGAGACACCAAAGAAACAAACATTCGTTAAAAGAGTTGTTTATTTTTGAAGGAGGCCGAAAACAATTGAGATTTTCCTCGTTTTGGTCCGGGTCTCCTGTGTACGAAAGATCAAATGCCTTCCTGCCAGGCAGCTAGAGTACAAATAAATCACTGGTGGTCTAGTGCCGAGTTGTTACTCATCCGGGTAGGTAGTTTTGCACAATATTTGACCAAAAGACAGCGACATACCTACATCTTTGGTATCTATTGGACATGGTTATCTCTTACCATCATAAGAGCCATGTGCTTGTTGTATAAATTTCAGGTATAGACACCAAAAGATGTTAATGATGTCTTACAAAGCTGATATTGATATATAAAATCTCTTGCATGAGTACATTTATGACATATTCTTCGCTCCTAACTCTTAATTTATCTACATACTTACTAAATTATTGAATTTTGCTGCCTATTATAATCTGTAAAGTGAACATCAGGTCGCCTTACGGTCTATATTAATAATCAATCCTAATTCAAAACTCGCTGTCCAAGATTAATATTTTGATCCATTTTTATGTTATCGCTTGCCAATAATATATCTGTGCACAGGATAAATATGAGAATGAGGTATATGATAGGCCGGCGGATACGCAACTATCTATATTGCTTGAAATCCATTAGATTGAGATACATTATTAACATTGGCCGTTAAAGTTCCCAATGAGACCGAAACCAATACATTAGGAAATGGCGAACAAGGGGAACAACAAATGTTATCAGTACAGGTTAGTCTCTCTCTCTTTCTCTTCTATATTTTTTACACAAGAACCACAAAACAAACAGTTATAAAGTTCGCAAACCTTTTCCTTCATGCATTTAGACAGCATCTTAAATCACTAGAGCACACAGATTGAGCCGAACTTCACTAAATGGAAACCAAAATTACTGCTAAGAATAATACAGTTTTCTGAAGACTGTATCTGACTGTTTAAAGTTACACTCTCTAAGCTTACGCCAAGAGACGAGCTTCACGATTGTTCGTCGCTTAAGCCAAGAGACGAGCCATCATGACGCTCGCGAACTTTTCCTTCATCATACCATTTAGTTAAAATATTATATCACTAGAGCACACCAATCGAATCATTTCGATTATAAATCTTGTTAATCGACATGTCACTGTTTCCTCTTAGTATTACAGCAAACACCATAGTTATTATGAGTTATAACCTTGGAGAGCGCGTGTAATATGTACGAATTATCAAAATAAACTGAAAACTGGTAAATATATATGTTGTAATGGTTGCTGACATTTTAATTTATTAAAGATGTGATCTCTCTTGAAGATAAGCACTTCTATGAATACTCGATCTCTGTTTGATATACTTAAAAATTGAAAAAGCGGTACACAATGATCAAAAAATCGAAGAGGTGGTACACAATGACTTGCTTAAAAACGCATGAAAAAAACGTAGAAGCAGTTGATAAAAAGCTTTAATGTTCTTTTAAAAGCCATCCAAAAGGAGTTTTCAACCCGTGACGAGAGACATTACTTACACAGAGTTCCGAGACATCACAAACGGCCGAAAAATATGTTAATAGAGCTATAAAATATAACGCCGACGGAACTGGACTTCCATGAAACTATTGCTCAAACACGTAACTACCTATACAAGTATCTATAAATAATATCATAACTATATAATAGCACAGTGGTTCCCAAAGTTGTTTAGGATACGAGCCATCTAAAAAACGTTCCCAATCTCGTGACCCACTTGTAGGACATTAAATTTTACTAATACGAATAAAGAACTAAGGTTGAACACATTTTTTTCATAATTTTAATAATTTATTTGTTTAATTAAGTCGTAATTAAATAACTACATCAAAATTAGAATGTTAAATAACAACATTAAAATTAGGTGTATTATCGGTAGGGTGGTGTGTTATTCTACAGACAGGACCCACTCAATATTCTTTTGCGACCCACCAGAGGGTCGCGACCCATAGTTTGGGAAACCCTGTAATAGCAAGTTCTGTAAATCCGTTATTTTTTTTTAAATTTCTGACAGCACTGGTGGTAGAGTGCTGGGCAGACACTAGCCCGAGTAGGGATCCATCGCATTACCTATTCCTGCCACCATAATGATTGTCAATTTCCGATCTGGAGGGTCGAGTAGCCGGCTTGCACAATAGGCCTTCCATTTCGGTCTCAGGACAGCGACGCACCTGTAACATCTATGGTGTCTATAGGCCACGGTTATCTCTTACCATCAAGAGACCCGTGTGCTCGTTCGCGGACCTCTCACATAAAAAATCTATTTATTTTATCTTTTTATCAATTTGTACTTTAATCATGTAAAACATAGATTGGATTTTGATAAAATTGAGTGCGATTATGATTTTTAATACCAAGTAACACCTACCGTCCTATTATTGATAAACAAAGAGTAAAGTTAAGGTAAATTAGTCGTATTACAGTGCAATAAAGACTTTAACACCAGGTTGAACCAAGGATTACTTTAGTCTCTGTTTATCAATAAGATAGATATGACTATTTTAATATTCTGCGCAAAAGACGAGGCAAATACAAAATCCATTGTAAAATATTGGTAAAATTTGGCTTAGACGTAACGTATGCCGGAAAATTCATTACAAAATGGGAATGTATGTTTATAGAAAGCGTTTAATCGAAAACAGTGATAGCCTAATAGCCTCCTATACATCAGACATAGAAGTAGTCCAAATGGATTACCTACAAATTGTAGGCTACAATACTTCAGCACTCCTCAGTTTAATTTAATCAGATGCCTATGAAAGTATTTCTGTGTAATAGTATCGTTGTTTAACACTCATAATACAAGCATATAATAAGCACCCTCTGGGTTAGATTCAATTCGTGTAACTTGTCCAGAGATATTTATTTTATTTATTCCATCAGGTGCCTGGTATCAAATACTTGGTATCAAATACTTTTTAGGTACCAAAATTGCTAATTCTTTTTTGACGTATTGGTTATTGTCAGGAGAAGATTCTTATTAAGTAAAAGAAACCCGGAAATATTGCAGTAAAAATGAAAAAAAAAAACTACAAGAATTTTATATTTTCTATACAAACTTTCAACGTCAAGCGATACGAAGTACACCGGGTCGGCTAGTCACTCATAAAATAGCAAACAAGCAGACAGTTCTTTTGATGGAAAGACCCTTCACCGTCACATAAAAGATAACCTATAGACACAAAACATATTTAAGATGCGTTGGTATCTCGTGGCCAGGTTTATACGGTTCAAGTGTGCAAAGTCCCACTACCCTTCCGCACGGACGACGATGACAATTACCACTGACATGGTACCAATTCGGCTGAACTGACAAATGACACTTTACCACCTTATTATTTCAAACAAAAGTAACGAAAGTATTTTCCAGTAACCTAAATTACTATACGACGACAAGCAGGCGACGGGGTCCTCACGTCCAAAAACAGTATCTAAAGTTTTTGTTTAACAAATATCCCTGGACATATATAACACAAATTGAATCTGACCCCAAAGTAAATTATATGCTTGTGTTTTCAGCGTTAGTCAAGGGAACTTATACATAGAAATAATTTTAAATAGATACTAAAACAAATTTAATAAACACCTACAGCTAGCAATGCAGACAACAACAAATTGACCGCCTCGTTGGTGGAGTGGCTAGCGTACACGCCTAACTACACCGGCCAACCGCGAAGCTCGGGTTCGATTCCTGACGAGGGCAAGCGTTTGTGTGACGAGCACTTACATTTCCGGGTCTGGGTGTTTATTAAATTTATTCTGGTATCTATTTAAGTATATCTATGTATTAGTATCTTTGACCAACACCCATCACACAAGCATTTAATATGCTTACTTTGGGGTTAGATTGAAATTGTGTAACTTGTCCAGGGATATTTATTTATTTAAAATGTTCATCATATATAACTATATCTGCTCCCCTTCAGGAATTTAAACCGAGCCTAGCGGTTAGTCGGTAGGTTTAGGTGTGTACGCTCACCAATCAACCAATGAGACGGCCGAATTTACTTTAAAAGTAAACATTTTGAAGAAACACAAAAACAATTATTGCCAAATCTACCTATTTCGGTGTTGAACAAACACGATTACAGTTGTGCACACACAACCGTCACTACAAATTGCCGTGAGTCATATCAACACGCCTGAATAAGTACCGAGTAATTTTATAATAATCAGGTCGTATTGCCGCACCTTGCAGTTTTTCCTTCTTATATTTGTTTGGTCTTTTAATTGCAAATTATTAAGAGAGATACTATCTATCTACATCCATAGGCGTAGCGATAAACGATCAAAAGGCCCCGTCTGATCGTTTATCGGTCCTCCTCCCAGAAGCTGTAACAACTAACTCTATTCTCTTTGATCCATTTGCGCCTATTTATTTAAAGGAGAGTTTTAAGTTCTGTAACAGTGAGGTAAAATTCCTCAGGTCCCGTGATAATTATACTCTTCAAGTTCCCTCTCGTAAGACTTGTTAATATAGCCGTTCTTTTACCTCGCAAGCAGTGAGCCTTTGGAATTCTCTTCCCGTAGATATCAGGAGAGCTCCAAATATATTATTTTTTTCAAAAGTATGTTAAAGCGTCACTTTCTACGTTCACTGTGATTAATACTTTTATTGCTTGTTTTAAATTCTAATACCTATAATTAAAACAGGCAACAAAAAAAATTAGGAAATGTATAATTTAAATTTTCTAATAAAAAATAACGTTGCTCGGGATTAGATATGTGCCCGGTTGGTGATAGGCTTGCCACCTATCACACTGTGGAACTTAGTGTCTTCGGCTAGTCGTAGGTGCCCTGGTTGTGCCTCTGCCTACCTCTTCCGGGATATGGGCGTGAAGATTTTCACTTACTTACATAATCAGCGTATGAAGTTGCCCTCTCTAGGCCATCGCCTAGCGAGGCTCCTTGATTGAAACCACAAAAACATGCCGAAATGAATCAAACATAAATAAAAACGGCAAGACATATCCGCATTTTGAAATAAAAAGTCTAACTAGATAACTTTGGTTCCAATAGGCCCCCTAACCTTGGGAGTGACGAAACCTCAACAATGGCTCTGCGCCGCGGCCACAAAAACAGTTGCCACGCGAAATCATTTGCAAAAAACTTTTAAATTGACAGGGCTTGGAGGAAGTTTATTACAGAGCATTGAAAAAAACACTACTTTCGAAAGTACTAGCAAAAAAGAAGTCTTTAGACACGTAGCCTATAGACGTAGATGTTAATCATGAATCATTAAAAAGTCGAAGTAATTATGTAAATTTCGTCAATCACAATATGTTGCATGTAGGTACCTAGCTATTTATAATAATAAAATGAATATGTTTCAGAACTCAAGTACGTCAATATCACACGTTGTATGTCAATACAGAAGTTGCAGGAATATGTTGAATAATTTTGTAAAAGATCATTACAATTTCAGATTACAGTCAAGTAAGCTAGATTAGATTGGTTCCAGGAGACCCTCTAACCTTGAGAGTGACGAAATGTTAACAATGGCTTCACGCCACGGTCACAAAAACGGTCACCACGCGAAAACTTTTGCAAAAAAAACTTTTAAATTGAGGGCTTAGAGGAAGTTTGCTACAGAGCCATCGATAGAAATGAAGACAAAGATAGGTAAGTAAAGTATATATTTTTTGTCTGATTAGAAGGCAAATAAACAGTTAATGTTTCTGATGGTAGAAAATATACAGGATCTTTAGATCAAAACGATGTTATAAGTGCATTGCTACTTACGGCCAATGTTAATAATGTATCTCTAAAGATGGATTTCAAGCAATCTAGATAGCTGCGTATCCGCCAGCCTATCCTACACCTAATTGCCATATTTATCCTGTCCACAGATATGTTATTGGCAAGCGATAACATAAAAATGGATCAAAATATCAATCTTGGACAGCAAGTTTTGGATTAGGATTGATTATTAATATTGGCCGTTAGTAAATCATCATAATCTACCACGTTATAAATCATGAGGAATTATCAAACTTAGTGATTTAAATTTAATCGAAATAATTTAGCTCCAGTAGGCTCTTTCAATCTTACCAGTAACAAAATCTTAACAATAGCTTTGTGTCGCGGCAGCCAATACAGTTGCCACGCGAAAGCTCTTATTGTATAGTGTAACACATACCTACGCATTTTATCAAAACAGACGGCGCTTTTGATTATAATTATATAAGACAGAATATTTTCTCGGTTATGGAAACTATCCAAGTTTGTCTTCGCGAATATTCGATTTATATCTAACGTTTTATTGATGCTCTATAATACTATCGAGCTACAAGTATTTTGTCTATATCAGGTCAGCAATCCACACGGGACCGAGCGCTCTAGACCATATTATACGCGTGGCAAGAGATTCTCGGTTATGGTAGCGATCCGAATCTGTTTCGTAACTCTGTGAACACTCGATCGATATCTTATGTTTTATTGATGTTTTACGATGCTATCGAGATGAGAATATTTTGGAATATTATACGGGCCTTGGAAGATATGCGTACAACCTTTATACATCTGATTAGCCTTAGCTTGGCCCGCTGCTTCAGCTACGCAGTGAATAAAGAATACATCAGTATAAAAATATGCCCACTATTATTGTAAAAACGAAGTGTTGTTGTAACGAAACTTCGAAAACATCATAAACGAGATGTTTACCCACGACTTCGTCAGCGTAAAATATTTTTTCATACCAACTTTCATCTTGTGGTCTTTTGGGCGTTGATTTTTGAAAAAAAAATCGTACAATATGCCTATTTGAAATTAGTTCTTTGACTGTGTAAATATCAAATTTAATCAAAATCGATACAGTGGTTTAGCCACGAAAGTATAGCAGAGAGAAAGACTTTCGCATTTATAATATTAATATGGGCAACGTTTTAAAGAAAGAAAGCTACGTTATTCTCAGGTAAGCCACCAGAAAACTTAATTTTTGTATCACTAAATACCAACCAGTACATAACAATTGTATTGGTTGCTATGTATCAATCAATACACTACAATTACAACCACAACTAATAAATAAATATCCTAAGCCTTGGCAGATAAATTTATCATTTTTTAAAACGGAAATCTCGGACACACATGCTTCCTTATCGTTAACCTTCAACATTTAGCACGACAAATAAACGAAATTATTTTTAACTAGCAGTTTCACGCATCTTCGCCTGCGTAACTTGGCTTTTACTGCACCGATTCTGATGAAACAAAGCTTGCGTCATTCAGGGATAATGTAGCATTCTAAGGGTGTAAGAATTTTTGAAATCGGTCCAGTACTTTCGGAGCCTATTCATTTCAAACAAACAAAAAATCAAACATTTCCTCTTTATTAGTATAGAAGTATAGATGAATAATTTAAATGCGACTACAAAAAAACCATACCGATGTTAGTAGGTACTTCTATTTCAATATTATGTCTAAGTATAGAAAATTAGTTTCTCATAATTTTCATGCAATTCCAGTTTCTTATTGGGCCACTTGCTGTTACTTGCAGTTAATTGGGCCACGTCGGCAGGACACTCTTTCAAAAAGTATTATTTTCTAAATAACAAAACCAAAGTGACGGAAAATTCGGTCGGCATTCAAAGAAATATATAGAAAAATAATATAGAATTTCCTACTTCGAAGCTAGTTAAAAACTAAAAGCCATCGTTAAGAGTATTTTTTTTCTATTCTAAACAGTACGGATAAGCAAATCCCAGAATACAGTTTTTTTAACATGACCGAATACACAATACAATTTATGCTATTTTATAGGAGTACCTTCACGCTCATACCCCGAAGAGGCAGAGGCACAACCAGGGCACTAGCCGAAGACACTAAGTGTCACAATGTGATGGGTGACAAGCCTATCGCTAACTGGGCACATATCCAATCCCGAGCAACGTTTTTTTTTTATTGAAAATGGGAAAAAACCCAATTTTTCTTTTTTTTGTTGCCCGACCCGGGACCTCATACAGTCAAGTCCAACAACTGAACCGTTAGACCACAGAGGCGACTTTTCGACAAATATTCAATTTAAACAATCATTCGCATTTGCCAAAGTTCTAGAACATTCCGAAGTCTTACAAAATCCCAAACACAAAAATTTCACCCCCTCAACAAATCTTGCAAAACATTAACAAACTTATTACTTCGGTAAATGAATCATTAAAAAGTAATTGGGTAGCCGGTCGACTTGTACAAAACATCCGCGATTTCAATAACCTTTCGCAAAACTTCGCCGAAACCCGTTCAACCAGTCATTTCACCATTGCCAAATATTCGAGGGCCCTTCCGAATAAGTCGAGTGGGAAACCTTTTAATGTGACAAAGAATTAAAAGAAACATAACTCGGAAATTACATTTATTCTTTTTAAGAACTTTTTAAAGTTCGAGCATTTACCCCGTAGTTAGGGTACGAAGAAAAAAAAACTTCGATATCAAAATAAAGATTCCAGCAAAGCCGTTTAAACTTTAAAGCAATGAGGCACACCTCTTCTGATGGTAAAAGACAACCGTACACTATAGACGAAATAAATGCGTCGCTGTCCTGTGGCCAGGGAAAACTATATTACCCTTTACATCAGACCAGAACATAACAATGTTACTACGGCCGCAGGAACAGATGAGGCAGTGAATCCCTAGAAGGGTCAGTTGCTGCATAACACTTTCAGAGCCATCATAGAAATCTGCCATTAGATATATGCACGCCTCTTAAAAGATTGAGGCAGATGAACGTTTACACTCGGGGATCAAACAGAAGTTTGAGGAAAAGTGTGTGATGACCTCTTTGCAATTTTAATAATTTAATATAGAGCAGATGAAGCGCAAAACCTATTCCGAATAAATTATATTCCGAATTCAGTTGTTCCGGAAAACTTCGTTTCATCCGTTCAGTTTGTATGGAAAAATTAAAGTATTATTCTCCCATTTTTCATACAATCTTCCTTCGTTCCATCCTTTTTCGTTTTTACTCTTCATAAAACCTTCTCATGATAATAACTATCACAATAAAAAAATGAGCCAAATTGGTGTAGTCGTTCCAGTTATGTGCTTAGCAACACATTCATTGATTCATTTTTATTATAAATGGCACCGGTCTAACATCCAAGCAAAACAATACACATCCGTAAATCACGCTTAATATTATAAATGTGAAAATTTGTCTATCTGTTACGCGTTCACAGCTAAACTGCTGGACTGCTGTTTATCCATAGGACTGCTGATGATTTTGATAAAATTTTATACGCACTTAGTTAAAGAACCGAATTCAAAGAACGGATATATATTATCAAATTTATACCAAAAATGTATTCACAAAAGATCAATAAAGGGGGACGCCGGATGACAGTTAGTATGAATGTCTATTCTACGCTTACAAATCGTGAACGGATATGTAGGAGCGAGGTTTCTCTCTGTGTTGGTCCGGGCTCCTTTGCAGAATAGACCATCTGCCTTCCTGCCAGGCAGATCGTAAAAGGCGAGCATAGGCTTACCGTCACCAACAACGTGACATCTGACTAGGTGGTAGAGTTTCGCAGCGACTCACCCGCATTCCTGCCGCCATAACGTCGTGACGTGTTCCGGTTTGGAGGGTAAGGTAGCCGGTAAACTTACTTTTGCTCGAGGGCTAACATCCCGGCCTAAGGTTGGCAACGCACCATTACCAACTTTGGTGTCTCTAGGCCCGCGTGAATTTCTTATCATCAGGAAATCCGTCTGCTTGTTTGCCTTCCAATATCATAAAAAAACAAACGTACTGCATCCGGACTTGAAATAGATCATAGAGTGGTTCTGCAGTAGTCAGTCACACCGCTTCAAAGCGTGACAAAAAAAACACGCCTCCCCGACCATTGTACAAAAGGAAATCTAGGCCATGATAATTGAAAACAATATCTAAAATAAATCAATAAACAATCACATCGGGCCTGCGTAGTTTTGGTTGCGGTAGTAAATTGGGTCAACGAATCATTTAAATCGCGAATATTTTGTATCCACACGGACGCGGGCGGAACCGTTCCCGTTTTAATTGAAATCGGTTTACGAATGCTAAATTGGATGTTGAAAATTGCATACAATATTGCTGCATTGGCATGCCGGTCGTCGCTACCTCCGGCATAAACATCGATAGACTGGTAGAAAGTCGAAACTTGGCTCTAAACAAAAACGTAACTTGGCTTAGGTAAGTCACATACATTCGGAATTCTTTTATAGAATCTCGTAAATTCAAAATTTCGTAATAAAACCGCATCCCAAACAAATCCACTCAAATTCCGTATGGAGAAATTCCGAATGTATATACTCTATAGCTATGTATAGATTTGTAAGGATTCGTTGCGTTAGATTTTATTTTCAAAACGGAATTCCGCAATAAAATTCCGAAAGATTAATTTAATTTAAATTAAATTTAAATTAAATTTAAATTAAATTTAAATTAAATTTAAATTAAATTTAAATGTATTAAAATTAAATTAAATTTGTATCTTCATACAAAATTCAAACGGCCATACTTACTATTTTGCCATTTCCCATTATAAATGGGAAAATCTCTCTGTCTATTGCGCTTTTACAGCTTAACCGCTAAACCGATTTTGATAAAATTTTATATATATGTACTTAAAAACCAGAGGCTTTTTAAAAAGCAAAATCGTAGGCTTTTCATAAAGCAACCCCGTACTATAAGGGAGGATAAAAGGTCGCATGAGAATCTATTCTACGGGAATCCATTCGCAGTGAAACAGCTAGCAAATAAAAAATAGATCTATAGTTCTCGGCACAGGAGATGCAGTTATAAATAACTGAGAACAACTACCTGAATTGAACAAGTGGACAATTGTCGGGAAAGTTCCATAATGGCCAACATTAACGATCTTTCACGATCAATTATAACATTTCATGGAAGTTATCACAGATTTACACCTACATAAAAAGTGATCAAGAGCGAGTCGGCTTCGCCCAAGAAGGGTTCTATGTTTATCGTACCAATTAGTTACACTTTGTTACATCACTATTATCATTTTACAACAAAAAAAAAACAGTCATTTTTGCGTATTTTGAAACTGTTCCTAAACTCAAAAAAGTTAAACTCGATGGCATTAAGTAAATCTATATAGATTGGACCCCGCGTATTTTTGCTGTATCTACAAGTTTAATTGTATACTTGAGAGATTCGAGACAAAAGGGTTGTGAATCAAAGACGGACGGATAGATATATCATGTCGACTTTATAAGGATTCCGTTTTCTTGCAATAGGCTACGGATCTCTAAAAAGATGATTGAAACTATATATATATGAGCTTCACACATTATTTTCCTCTTATTTAATCGAATCTATAAAGGAGATTCCTAAGTTGACACGCAAGTCATTATCTTCCTGCTATTCTTGACGTCTTCAATGGAGATAGGGCTTCCACGACTTTGAATCCACTGTTTGCAAACGTCTTCAAGGGCATCGATCCCTCAAGTGCATGGGAATTTACATTGATCGTCCGGATTATGGTCATCATGTCTAAAATTCTCTTAACCCCCGGCAATCATTTTTTCAATCTTGATAAATATGACTCGAAAATTGAATTTAGCCATTGCAGAGGTGATAAGATTTTTGTTAGCTAAAATCACCATGACATAAAACTCATTTCGTCTTATCTATCTAATATGCTCGTAGTATTTAATATTTTCCATCGTCGGCGCTTGGTAAAACTTCCAAATATTGATATTATTTTTAAATGACAGCATCATCAGGGATAGATAGTTCTAGCCCTGTCATAAGGTAGGTTATTTATAAAATAATAAATTATAAGTGATACGTAAAACAGTACAAGTGTTTTTTTCATTTAATAATATGAAACACGGAGTAAACTACCACTATGTTCAGTACTGGTATTATAGTCTATTACAATGTGATACAGACTATAATATCAAAGTAATTTTACTCCAACGTTAGTCCGTGTTTATTAATAAGATGCGTAACAAATGTTTAATAACATTCATAAATATCTTCATTTTTTTATTGTACACCAAATTATCAAAATCGAAAAAGTAACAAAATAAAAAAAACATTCGATGGGAAAAGAACCGCAGAATAAATACTAAAATCTGTAGAACATTTACACACGTTTTTTTATATAAATTTTATTCCTGTAGAGATTCAACGTCTTACTTGTTCCTTATGTCGTGAGTGTTTGGTACAGTCCTGCTCCGCCAGAGGATAGTGTAGCTAGCAGATGCACATTAGGAAAAACATAGTTGAAACAGAACAGCATAAAATATTATCAACTAGCTCTTCCCTGCGGCTTCGCCCGCGTTTTCACAGAAACTCGTTGTGCGATCGAGATTAAAAGTATATGTTAATCCAGGCCACAATCTGTGTTCCAAATTTCAGACAAATCCGTTCAGCCATTAGAGCGTGAAAGATTTACAAACATCCATACATACATACTCACAAACTTTCGCATTTATAATATTAGTAACATAATGTCTACAGTTGTTTTACTTGTGTTTGTTTAGTGCCTTATCACACAAAAAAAGTTCACACATAAACAATGTCGCAGTAATTTCCTAGTGTCACATAACACGGTTAATGGAGCATGTGTCTCTAATTCGTGTGCCTGCAGTGTTGCAATGTTTGCCGTATGGATTACCAGCGGTTTAGCATCACCAGTGGCCTGACCAGGATGTGGTGGCCACACCGGCAATTATCATGCAACTGTAATGGTATGCTAATTGATGTTTGATCGCTGGAAACCGGAGTGGCCACACTTATCCTATAATACCAACATTCAATCACCATGAATCATTTGCAACAAATACATTACTTATTATTAGTAATACCTTTTCCTGGCAACTTCTTATAACGTTAAAAGAAGTTGCCAGGAAAAGGTATTACTTGATGGTAAGAAGAAACTCACGTCGATATAGCCGCCAAATTTGGATATTAGCAAAATAAGGCTGAGATTGGACCCTGTTAATTAGGAATACGACAGTGGTGAGCAATAACGTCATGGGGGTAGGATGGGGTATGAGTGATTTTAAACCTGGAGACTTATAGCAAAACTTTACCAGGTATACCCATCCAGTTATTATCAATGCCTCAAACGGATAGTAAAAATATTCTCCATATATAAAAAAATACAAAATCTGTTGAACTGATTCAAATCAGACATGTATATATATGCATTTGTCCCAGCCCCAATTACCAGAATAACAATGAAAACATTTGTTAATAACATGGTATTGAGTGAACGGTACGTAGTTCGACGGGACAAGTTTTTCTGGTTTATAATGTTACTAGTAGCAGTGACAAATACAATCCCGTTGAGTTTCTTTCGCCAGATCGTCTCAGTGTGTGGCCTCGACTCCGATCCAGTGGTAGTTTAAAAAAAATCTCAAAGCTCACAAGTACCACTTGTATGGTTCAAGTGAATAAAGTTTTTTTTTTATAAAAAAAGGTAATAACTAATAAATACTATAAGCTTTGATCGAATAATCGCAAAGTAATATGGAAATTTGCGAAAACAATACCCGAGTTTCAGATGTTGGCGGTCAGTATTAATAAATAACACGTAAAAATATAAAATGTCGATATAACGTTATAAGACAGAAAGCCTGGATTGGCCCTTGTAGTGTATGATAGAGTAATAGCTATTTCCTTTCACCCGCGTTTATGGTTTCACAGCTGTTTAATTAGTACAATTGAGTCTGTACATATACGGGCAGTTTGTACTGTCGTTTGTGTAACAATCCTCTTTTAAATGTGATAACACAGCACAGTAACACGCGGCTCACCTGATTGTATGAGACAGACACTATAGATGATATAGGTGCGTCGTTCTCCAGTAGCTAGGGTTTCAGGCATTTTGTGCAAGCTTACTGCATACTCTACCCTTGGGATCGGAACATGACAGTATTAATATACATAAATATCTTGAAGCCGAGTCCCTTACGGGGTAGGTAGAAAGTATCGAGTGCCGAACTTCACGATTCTGACAAGCCTGTCAGGCGTCCTTAACATTCATTACCCTTTTCAAACTCGCCGGTTTCGGATACTCTTGACACCACCCTCGGATAATATTAACATGCCGACGTCAATATCCTATGCAGACAAGGCGCTTTACACTCTACCAACCGACAGTGGTCTTAATGGTTGCTGCAGGCAAACACGTGGAACAAAATCCTTGAAGCCATCAGCTATCATATTCAGTGCTTCATGTGTATCTCCTGCTCTAGCTTCGACTGTTCCGGTCTTCAGCGTTAGCTGTACAGCGTCAAAACTAGCCTAAAGTTATCTCCACCGAGGAAGTCGCTTAAGCGGCCGTCATAAAAATTCTTACTTCAGGTAACATGTATGATGCTCGCGTGTCGAATTTCGCCACAAAGGCAGTATGTGAGGTGTAATTGAAGAAGAAGAAATATTTCCACATTCTTGGAAACCGAAAACCTTGTTAAAAGGAGTCTACTTACTTACAGCTCAACTTATCTTCCACGTAAGTCGGCAATTGTAGTGATATTTAAATATTACATATATTTAAAATATGCAGTGTAATAATAAGTGTCAAATTCGGACTCTAAGTACCCGCGCCACCGGACATCCAGGATTAATCGCTAGGATCATGATAACATTTGAACTTGATGACTATCGTTTACTAGGTGAACTATTAATACAATGCTGTGCAGAAGCTTTCCCGGATCGGTATCACACCTGTACCTTTTCTGCCATCATAGCAGTATCGCCTCTGTGGTCTAGCGGTCCGGTCGCGGTAGAACTTGACTTTTTGAGGTCCTGGATTCGATGCCCGGGTCGAGCAACGAAAAAAAATCTCTAATAAAAATAACGTTGCCTGGTTGACGATAGGCTTGCCACCTTTCACGATATGGGACGTGTCTTCGGCTAGTCGTGGGTGCCCTGGTTGTGTCTCTGCTTACTCCTTCAGAGATATGGGCGTAAAGATATATAATAGCAGTAGTGCTCGCCATTGCCGAGTTCCAAGCTCGTGTCGTGGCCTAAGATCTAAACCATAAGACGGCGACGGCACCAATAACATCTATGGCGTTTATATGCAACGATTATTTTTTATCAGTAGGAGACTCATCTGCTTGTTCACTATCTTAAAAGACTAAAAAAACTATAATATTTTTACAAGCATTGCAAATACACATGATAAATAAGAGCATAATACATACTACATGTGAAGTTTCTCGGAAAGAAACACGATCAAATTCGGCGAAGCCCTGACCCTGAACATGTAATCGGTCACGAACATCTGGACACGCCTTCCGTTGTGCTTTATTAGGATTAATACCCTCCATATCATTGTACCTATCTACATACAGCTACTATGGATATTTAGTCACTTGCAGGAGGTAAAACGTAAAAAAAAGTATCTTCACGCCCATATCCCCGACGAGAAAGGCAGAGGCACAACCAGGGCACCCACGACTAGCCGAAGACACTAAGTCCATCATATGATAGGTGCCAAGCCTATCGCCAATCGGGTATATATTCAATCCCGAGCAACATTTTTTATTAGAAAATTGGAAAAACCACGTTTTCTTTTTGTTGCCCGACCCGGGAATCGAACCCGGGACCTCATGAAGTCAAGTCCAACGCCTGGACAGCTAGACAACAGAAGCAAGAAGAGGAAAAAAGGTACCAATTTGTACGTCTGCAAAACCACAACATAGCTAATCGCATTCGCAAGCTGAATTGCAACTTAAAGAATTGAGAAAGGCGGGGCAACTTATTAAACAATAAACTCTTAAGCAAAACGATGAATTATAGGTGACTCCTACATGATAGACTGACGTTATCTAGGTTCGCACCTACCACGTGTACCGACAACCTGATCAAAGTCTGATGGATGGAAAAAGCTTAGGACCAAGAGACACGGCGACGATTTTATCAATAGTGAAACGAGATGAAAATGATATCTGCGTCGGTATCATATGCCCGATGCTATGCAAGTCTACCGATAACGCCACCCTTTCGTCGGAACACAAAAGTGCCAAGCACTGTTGACTGGCGTCGTGCACATTAATTTTGTTACATACAAATTATCCTAAACACAAAAAAACATTTATATCCGTTAACCAGTCGGTTAAGTCGAGTATTGGATATATACGGCCAATGTTAATAATGTATCTCTAGAGATGGATTTCAAGCAATCTAGTATCTGCGAATCCGCCGACCTATCCTATACTTAACTGCCATATTTATTCTGTTCCACAGATATGTTATTGGCAAGCGATAACATAAAAATAGATTAAAATATCAATCTTGGACTGCAAGTTTTGGATTAGGATTGATTATTAATAGGAGGAAGATTTTTCAAAACTAACCCATTTTCGTCAGCTCTGTTTGCAATACAGGTACCGCTAGTTTTTCACATCACAATGACAACGTGAACCATAAGAAACGTATCAATGGAACAATACCGTGTATTTCGTTAGGTTAACAGGGTTAACTAGACAGATTGATAATATTTATTAGTATAGAAACTGACTAAGGCCTCAGTCGTAGGTTTTTATGTGGATCGAACACACTTTTCTTCTGATGGTAAGGAACAACCGCGGATTAGAGACAGAGTGCCTATAGTCTAAGAGCCGATGGGAGATCGACCTTCACCGATCTGATAACCAGATGAGACATATTTTTTATCAAATATAATTCATAAACAAATATACATATAATTACTTGCCTATCTAAATGTGCTCATGGCTATTTTTAATTAAATTATGTATGCTTTAAGTATATTTTTTTGCAGGCAAGTCGAATTTTATTTCAAATTTTAGATTATTTTATTACAAAATCAGTCATATATGATTTTGTAATAAAATAATCTAAAATTTGAAATAACTTTCGATAAGTTAGCAGAACGATGGAGATACCTATATTGACTCACCTGCTCACATCTGTTTGCCAGGTGCTATACACAAAAATGAGTAGGCTTACTGAGGCATATTCTGTGTGTTAAAAACTAAATAAAATTCATTTGGTTATCGATTAAAGTTAATTTAATTAAAAATAGCCATGAGCACTTTCAGATAGGCAAGTAATTATAGGCATATAATTATATTCGATAAATAAATATGTCTCATCTGGTTATCAAATCGGTGAAGGTCGATCTCCCACGGTCTCCTCTAGTAGTTCTACTACTAAGAGACGCGCCGCACACAAACAATAAAAGTAATAAAAATACATGACTGCCTACAACCTAGAAAATTCAATTTGCAATACTGTTTTAACTATCAAAAATATATACGAATGCATAAGAGTAAAATGGCCGACTTTCTTCTCGGCATACCTTTATTACCACAACGCATAGTGGTCGTTTTGATCTACCGTATCAATTTCGCTTCGTGGTTTTTCTCTGATTGTAACAACGCGTTGTGAGCTTATTGAAAGATTCCAAAAAAAAAAGTTCTCAATCATTCGATTCTTTTTTCGAAAGTTAGGAAAGTTACAATTCAGGCTTGGTTCCTTATAAACTTGATCAAAATTTAAAAAGTACTTTTTAACTGATACTTAACATTGTATTATGTATGTTTAAGCCGACTCCAAAAAGAGGGAGATTATCGAATATATTTTTTTCTTTGTCTGTAACGCGATTACTCAGCCAATAAAGAGTTGACTTTGCTAGTTCTCTTCAGCAAAGTAAGTTAGAATAAAAAGTGATTTTTGAGTTATACCTACTTAATTAGCAGCCCGTCCCAACTTCACCCAAGTGGATAAAATTCGACCTTGTTATACATAATATTATAATCCTTTCTGTTAAATCACTCTATCTATTAAACAAAAACATATCGAAATCCGATAAATAAGGACACAGAGGAAAGCGACTGGGTTTTATGGATAGCGCCCAGTTGGACGGGCAGGGACGGGCCGCATCGCAGCGCACTAATCCGCCTAGATCGCTTGCATACATTTTGTATGGAGCAACGCCCACTGGGTCGGGCTGCATCGGGGCGGATTTCAGCGAGGCACCACGCGCGCATACCCCGATGCGGCCCACAGTGACCAAAGACTTACTGTTAAGAAAAGAGCACTATGGTATTTTAACGCTTAAGTTTTGTACAACTACTAAAGGCGCCACTATCCATACTTGAAGATCGTATGACAACTACTAGATGGTGCAACTTTCCATACTTGACGATTTTAACGTCGAGTGGCCTCTCTATTTCGTTGCTCTACTTTGGTACTGAGTAACAAAAATCCTCGCCGATGCGATGCGGCCCGGCCCGCATCAGTATGCTTTGCAATGCGATGCGCCCCGGCCCGACACGCTCCGCCCCGTCAGCAGTGGGCGCTATCCTTTATACTTTGTAGTGATATTTACATAGATACATTTTCATGTTCTTCAACGACACGAAGTCGAGACAAACGTTTCAGATACCTTTCTGCATTCAGACACATATTATATTATATAATTATACTATATAATTTTTATATTAAACTAGCTGACCCAGCAAACTTCGTATAGCTTGACATTAATGCTTCGATAGTAGCGCAGTCTGTCGGATCCAAAGTGAAACATTCCAAAATCAACTACTACTTATTATTAAAAAAATAATTTAAAAAACATTTTCCAGGAGACCAAATAGTAAATCTAAACCATTCTCGAATCCCCTTGAATACACGCAAAAAAAAACATTAAAATCGCTCCAGTCGTCTAGGAGGAGTTAAGTGACAAACACACGAACACAAGAATTATATATATTAAGATTTTACACATATTCCGAAAATACTTAAATGTTTATTTAATTTTTCAACGTGATAATAAAATTGGCGTCGTTTTTTTTGCAGTTTCACTGCACTTTAGTAATTGTTTATTTACACCTAGATAATGTGATAATTATACATTGTTGGAATTTTAATGCGTATTAATGATATGCGTAGCATATATATGCATTAAAAAAAAAATTGCAACAACAAATGCTTCACACATTTTCACCCGTTAATAGCCATTTATTTTTCAAAATGGCGCCAGCACTTGCACCACTGCGAAACAAGCACCTCAATGAACAATAGGCAAATTCCCATAAAAGAACAACAGCAATTTCTAAGGACATTAGTGTTTTAACGTTCCTTGTTAGTTTAATATGCCTATTAGGCCTATACATACATATATATATGTACAGCTTATAGGAAGCAAACAAGGATGTAACAAACATACGCGATGATTTTCGGCAATTTTTTACCCCAACTGCTTATTTAGCATGCTCATAAGGATAGTAAATATACGAAACATAATAAACTAATTACATATATAACAAAACATTTAATGTAAATACATATTTTGAATCTTCACTGCATAGTATAAAACAAAGTTGTTTCCTTTGTCCACATGTCCCGTTCTCATGCTTAAATCTAGGTTTTTTTCAATAGATAAAGTGATTGAAGAGGAAGGTTTATATATGTATATTTCATAACCGTGCGAGGCCGAGGCGGGCCGCTAATTGGACAAATAAATAAAACAAATTTTCGAGTGTTATTTTTTATGATGTAAACCTATAATCGTTATTACTTCTTACATTCTTACGAGTTTTATTTGAGTTGCAACTTGCAATACGACGTATTTACCTCCGCGTATTCAGCGGCCACAACGATCTACGGGCCGTTAATCCGTCAGTGTCGGCGTTTGATGAATCGCCCCATTCGTAATATTAACTGAGCCCGCCGCTTGGGAACATACAGACAACTACATCTCACGTATTATTATGATATAACTCGAAATTATTGTGATAGATCTGTAGAGAGGAATCTATTTAAATAAAAACTACCATATTGATAATTATTATTCATTTGCCCGCTAGAAATAGGACAAAACTACTACAAAGGTGAATCCACGGTCAGTCAATCATTCTTAAATAATACGTATAACGCCATGACAAGAATAGGGGAACTACACAATCTCGTGCTTAATGGCAAATGTTAACAAGAAGCAAATTCGACTAGGTACGTCTTGTTAAAAGAAGCTGTTTCAGTCTAGTAGTACTCGTAGTTCTATAGTAGCTGTTTCAGACTGAAACAGCTTTGGCTTATTCGGCTATATTCGTCAAGCTTCGTATATCCGAATGTATTTTAATGATATCTATATAGAGATGTTATTACATAATTAATTATTTCACTTGAATTTAGATTAGGTCAGCTAATTTAAAAATAAAGGTATAAAGTGTAAAAAGAGTAAAAAGTGTAAAACCGAAGCGCATAAATCAAATAATAGTAATATACACAAGATACAGGAAGTATAAAATTTCACCAACACAACTATTATTATGTGATATCAGAGACTAACTAGGTAACTAAGTATTTATATTTCAAAAATACAACCTAAATTTGAAATTACGTTAAAAAGGGTTTTCGACAAGGTACAGTTTTTTTTTGTAAGGTTTTTTTTTGTGGAAAAAGTTGAAAACGAGCAGGCAGTTAACCTGATGGAAAGTGAATTCCACCGCCAAGGAACAGCATTAACACTAGGGGTCTTGCCACATAGTCGCGTTGCCATCCCTTTTACTATAAATGAGCTCTTTTCTTGAAGGTCCTCAAATCGCTGGGGGTGATAATAGATTAGCGGCATGTGGAATTCAACAGCCACAACCGCAGCAGGTTTTTAATTTAAATATCTCCTTGGAGCTCTCCCCATGGTAGATGCGATAGAAAATGGTAAGGAAGTCATCGCCTTTGCGCAAACCCAAAGCCGATATGAGATACTTTGATAAATCGAGCCGTGATAAGTTCAGATAATCATGAAGCTATAACATTAAAACCGTGCGTATTTAGAGCTGTTTTAAATTTGAATTAGAGCGGTTTTGAACAATTTTTAACATTATTGAACCCACCCCTTTGTGCATACACAAAGTAATGCAAATGTAATGCTACACCTTGCCTCCGTTCTATCGATGGTGAATAACTTATCAAACTCCATCAGTCAATGAATTTTATACATATTTTAAGTACTATAGTATAGACTATGTGCATATATTTATTATTTAGCCACTGTCGCAAGCCCACTCGCACTCTCATAATATTGACTCAGTTGGCTATCACATGTACGTGTATCGGACTGTACTGTCTGTACCTAATAAATATACCGATTCATGTGATACAATAGGGCCCTACCACATTATATACTTAACATACGTATCAAAAAAATCCTTTAAGTTTCAAAAATGTAAATATTTATAAAGCAAAGTCATTTAAATATAATATGAAAATACAAACCAAAGTGTTGATTTTTTAAGCCCGTCCAAAAAAGGACAGAGGTTCTCAATTCAAAAGTGTGTGTTTTTTTAAGATCGTAGAATACTAAAACAGAATGGGAAATATACGTCATTTAAGCATCCAAAATATTAGTGTTTTGCTAACTTGAGGGTGGCACATTACGCCTCTTATGAAGGTAAGTTTACTGGCTACCCTCCGAATCGCAAAACGATTATGAGCACTGTAAATAAAATTATAAACCGATAACACTGATGCTCGCCAATATTATAGCTACGATGGTTTAGCTAGTGATTAATGTCCAATGCTGACTCATCCACCAATGCGAGTATAGTATGGCTACTCATGTAGGCTTGTACCATTAACCATACGAGGCAGAAGCGTGAAGTTTCAAACGCTGACGACTGCGTTCACCGAGCGATCTTTATAATAGTGATTAATTTCCATTGCTGAATCATCTTTCCATATTCTATGGCTTCTGATGTAGGTTTGTATCACACATCACACTCCTAGCGTTCAATGTATATTACTTTATTCTTAGAAATATTTTTTTACGTTACGTTAACATCGTCGTCTAACGTCAATTACATAACAAAGTAATACGTCAGATGAAGTAGTCCTAACGTTATACTACAAATAATTACTAAGTTGTAGTCCTAACGAATAGAAGACTCAGTCTCTAACAAAATTTTAGTTTGGTTACAAAAAGTTACGCAAGCTCAAAAAATTAAAACTAAAGAAAGCATGTAAAAACATCTGACCGCCTCGTTGGTCGAGTGGCTAGCGTACACGCCTAACTACACCGACCAACCGCGAGTCTCGAGTTCGATTACCGACGGGGGCAGGCGTTTGTGTGATAAACATTTATATGTCTGTATTTCTGCAATTGGTCTGGATGTTTATCAAATTTATTCTAGTGTCTATTTAAGTATTTCTATACAATAACATCGTTGCTGAACACCCATAACACAAGCATATAATTTGCTTACTTTGGGATTAGATTCAATTTGCAACTTGTCCGTGGATATTTTTTTTAAATAGGACAGTAATATAAGTGTCCGCGTCGCTAGAATATGTAGGATATCATACTGCACCACCGCACACCACTCCGGTGCGGTTATGTGAATTTAAACTTTAAAATCTTAATTTGAATACAAAAACCACACGGTATAACATATTGCCACCGCTTCTGTGCGGTGGTTTTTCAAAGTTTGAATCCGATAGTGTGATATCCGCCTAAAAACAACGACAGACGATATGATAACATGTCATCTTGGGTTTAGCCTTTCCAGGGAGTACCTATTATTTCACTTTTATCCTTCATTTCAGTACCTATTTTCACGTCCCTATATGGCACGACATTAGATGCTATTAGCCCTTTCCACTTTTGTCTGAACGTTTCACGAAACAAAAACATCGTACTAGCAAAATGATACGATTGAGACAATCAATTACTCAACACTAATATAAAAAACATACTTCTAAAGTAGACCAAGTAACGACAGTGAAATTTATAGAGTTAAATAAAAAGATGGGATTACTAATTTAACGCGAGAATACTCTTGTTGAGTAACCATAGAACAAAACATAGGTATGTAATGTCAGGGCGATACTTCCGTGAGAGCGTACCTAGTCTATGAATAAGTTAGCAGCACTGGTGGTAGAGTAACGTGCAGCCGCTCGTCCGTGTAGGGATCTTCCACTTAACCCATTTCTACTGCCACAATGATAGTGTTATGTTTAGGTGCACAGAGTAGGGTAGCCCGTAGACTTGCAAAATTCGTTTAACACCTCAGCCACAGGATAGCGACGCACCTACAACATCTATGGTATCTATAGGCCATGGTTATGTCTTACCATCAGAAGAGCCGTGTGATTGATCGTTATCTCATCTGTTAACACATAAAACAAACCAGTGCATCTACATTTTTATGTGAATAAAATAAACTTCTATTCATTTTAGTACTTTACCGTGTACAGTATGAAAATATGAAAGTAGGACAGTTTGTGTGTGATGTGTCTCACTATACAGTGGATAAATTTACTTTTAAGTAAATTGCAACTGACATTAATGAATAAACTGCAAATAAACCGTGCCTTTTCAGAAAACTACTAAAATTATAAATGCAAGTGTATGTTTGTATGTATTTTCGGTTCATATCAAAACGGTTGAGCCGATTAATACGAGATGGCTTTTTTTATATAAATAATTCTAACAAAGAAAGGCTTAGACTACACCAGAGTGTGCTTACTTCTGTCAGTACCGCAACGCATTTTCCATCGCGCTATCCTTTTCTGTCGTTTAAAATCGGCATTTCCTAGAGCGAGAAAGTGGGTAGTGACGACAGATGTTCTACGCCAAACTTTATCCTTCCAACCCCGATACGCCAATGACGTATCTACAGTAATTAACTGCAGCATAGTTAATGGACATAGTATTCATAATGTCAACAACAGACAGTTTCCATAAGTAGCGAAGCAGCAGAAGGAAGAAAAAAATCTTGACCACATCAGGAATAGAATCTGAACCCTATTAATTTGTTTATAATGCAATACGAGCTTAACAATTAAGACCTCATAATTTCCTTCCCTTATAAAACATGAAACACACCACAAATGAAACAAAATTAAAACAGAAAATATTCGAGAATGTTATGTGTAATTTCGCAAGTAAATACCGAATAAGTAAAATATTTAAACCCAAGCTATACAAATGGATGTCACACAAGCGATTTTAAACCTTAACTTTCAAGGGATAAATGCGATCATGCGATAAAAGTATTTGACACCATTAATTCATATTTCACTGAATAAAATAGGTGAAATTCTATATGAGGAACAACAGTTTCATATTTAGTTGTAAAGAAAATGCCATCTGTATTTTTATGCGCTTACTAGCTCTTCCTGTGAATTTGTATGTCCATACATAACAACTGAAGATTACAGTTTGGTATAAGAAGAAGATCTTGAAATTCCTGGAAAAGCTGGACTAGCCAGAGTGGGGTTGTTACATTCTTTTGATTCAGTATGGAAGACACTTCACACACCAGCAAATTACTATAACCGCCCACAAAGAATTAAAGAAGAAAGTTGGTATTTTTAACTGAGTTCTTTTTTATAATATCAAAATCAATCGCTAAATGTGTTGCTAAGCTCATAACTTCCGAACGACTGGACTAGTTTGGAGAATTCGTTTTGTATTGTGTTAGTTGTGAAGAGAAAAACCGGGGAAATTGCAGGGAAAATCAATACTATTATATTTTTTCCCAATCAGACTGAACAGGTGGAACAATAGGGTAACATAAAATAACTTGTACCTATAAGCATATTTTCCGAAAACATTTACCACCCAAAGGAAAAAGAAAGTTATCAGTATGTCGTGTCAGTGTGTATGTCTGTATGTGGCGTCATAACTTTTAATCGGATTTTGTTTTTGTTTGAAAGTTTCTTTTTGTTCGAAAGCTAGCATGATCAAGATTTTTTTAAGCTACATTACATTACATAATATTATAGGTTTCGTAAGGGGTCAGAGAAAATGTTTAATTTTAGTGTTTTATGTTGTTAGTACCTGGATGACCGAGCTTTGCTCGGTAGAAACGACTAATTCATTTAAAAATGTTGGTTGCTCCATTACAATTTTGTTATTATATAAAAAAAGTAAGTTTATGTTTAAGATGATTAGTTTAAAAGCGTTTTTTTTTTACAAAAATAATATAAATTTTCATAGCAAATACTCATTGAATTTGTGTCACTTAACAACGCCACCTGCTGGAACAACTTTATTGCTCACAAAAAATAGTATTATTATTCGCCAATAGATGTCAGGAAGAGTCATATTTTTCAGTTTAAACACGAATAAATGACATTTTCTAAAAATGACTCTTAGCTAGATCCATTTATCGTCCCCGAAACCCTCTACATACTAAATTTCATGAAAATCGTTGGAGCCGATTCTGAGATTTCAATTATATATATACAAGAATTGCTCATTTAAAGGTATAAAATAAATAAGATTAGTTCAGTATCAGCTGACAATAGCAATGCAAGATTTAGACACATTTCATTAAATCTTCTAGCCCATGATCATTGCAATGAAGGTACTTCATCACCTCTCTTACTCAACACTTGCTAAAACTGTAACTGAATGAATTCAATTTCACTTACTTCATAAACTCACAACCTACAATAAAAAATTTGCATTTCTTTCATCATTGGAAAAAATCAAAATTAAAATCATTGCTATATTGATCGAGCACACCACTACAAGGCTGATTATCCAGTAAGTGTCTTTATTTGTAGAAAGTAAATAGGTAGGTGAGTAGATCAATATTAACAAATTTGATAAACTATGCATACATGCAAAGCAAATATGTTCTTTCTTATAAGCGGCTGTGGATAATGTTATATTTGTTTCCAAATACCTATTCCTGTTACTATATAGTTATTGCTCACTACTTTCATGTTCTGGTGCGGAAAGAAGAATTTCTAGTAACAAGATTTTCATATTTATATGGTTGTCGACCATATAAACAACTAGCAAATCACCTTGGTTCTAAAGGTACTACTAATTTCGTGTCAGGGTGAAGTATATTTTACAGGTAAGACATTTATTACAGTGATAATCTCTATATGTGTATATTAAATTAGATTAGGATTAAAAATTAAAATTCAAAAATTCGTAATTAACCCATTGTGATTTCGTAAAATTGTAATGATACTCTCACAGTAAAATCAAGAAAAACTTTTAATAAGCCTCTACAAAACCTACATTCAATGTAGACAAGAATAATAACATTGTCGGTTTAAGTTATGATACAACACGCACATCAAATTTGTACCACGCATATTTTTCCACCAGGAGTTACAAACCATATGAGGATAACAATAAATGCATTGAGCTGATGATAATCATGCAGTTCGGTAAGAAATTTCTATTTAACTAACAATAACCTAAAACCATTACCTTCAAATTTACCTCAATGGTCATTGACATTAACTTAATGGGGCCAATAATTAAAAACTCATCTTTAGACAATTAATATTTATAATGCCAACCTAATAAATAAACAACCATCTATATTAGGAATGATGTTACTAATTATTATTGACATTTTGTTATTAAGTAAATAAAAACCGTATACCTACATAAATGTTGATGCCAAAAATAGTTTCATATCTGGGATAAATGATTGAAACCTAATTATTTTTATAAATTTAAAGGAGAATTCCGATTCTTGGAATAATGAAACATGATGAAAATAGCTTATAATCAGTGATCACTGTTCTACTGAAATTGATGATGTTGAAGAAATAGAAATATATGTATATAATAACAGGAAAAATTGATTAATGCTATAAAGCTGCACATGTAAATAACTGAAGTAGTAACAAGATATCTCCTGCCTTCCTTCCTTCTATACTTAAACAGCATTGTGGATGTCAACATGCAATAGTTCTTCTTTCTTTCTTTAAGTTTTGGCCTTCACGTTAGTATTTAGCCATTAGTCAAGTAGAAATTTGCATCAAATTTTATATCAATTTCAATTAATTTTAATTACTCATTAGTCGTAAGTCGTCAGTAAGTCATGTCAGGCTCTTGGGTAAAGCGGTGGCCTTTTTACACAAGCTCATGTAACGAGATTTGGCGGCAACGAGAAAATATACGATACGCTAATTTCTTTATGATTATTTCATTTATGCACTTTCACTGAACAAAATTGTACAAAATGCCACCAAAATTGACTAATTTCACTCAATATTAACACAAAATTCAATAATTATGAAAAAACTTCGACCATCTTTTCTCTCGATGGCGCCAAAACTCCATGCAATAGTTGACGAGTATATAATATGCAAACTAACTAACTAAACTAACACATCTGTAAAATATTAAGTAATGATTTTCTTATTAAGAAACAAAGAGCCTTAAAGATTTTTGTATGAAGCCTGGAATTTTCGAAAGTATTATCAGTGAACACAATTTTGAAAAAAAAAAACAAATTGCCAAACAATAAGTAAGCCAAAATCTTCATAGCCCTTTATTTAGTATTTATAAGCAACATAAGGATCTCCAAAAATAAAATTATGATAAAAACAACAAATTATGATAAAAATAAATTATGATAGAATAACGATAATTTTATTAATTTATGACTGATTCTTATAACATTAATTTTAAGGATATTATTAACATTCTGTTTGTAGATTACTTAATAATTAATTGTTTTTTCCGCTTTTATAATTAGATTTTAGTAACTTTGTATCTGTTATATATTTAAATTAAGAACCGGTAACTACTATGTATTGGGTATGTAAGTAAAATTATGTATAGCTATGTATTTGTGTCAAATTAACAAACATTACAGAATTAGAATTTCATATTTTCTATTTGGGACATAACTATTTCCTGTCATACGTTTTGGTTTATCTACCATCCTGGTAATTTAATAATCATTAATAATAATATCTCATTTTTATTGTTAGAAATATTGTGTAAACATGCATTTTATTAGCCGTAGTTTTTAATTTGTAATTATTATTAATAATTTTAATATATTTATATTTTTAATAATTTATAATTCATGCTGGGTTTTAATAACCATACTGTAATAAGTGCCCTGGATGGGGAACTGTTTATAAAGATGAGTGTTGTTATTGACATGGCAATTGCCGTAATATATGGTAATTCCTGTTTTTTTTACTAAGTAGTAAGAATAGTTTACTAGTTTAGTGGTAAACCTTATGCTCCCGGAGATAAAAATAAAGGACAGTAATCTTGCATGCACTAATAAAGCATTTATATTATAAAATATTAGCTGTTTGCTCACGACTTTGTCAGCGTAGAATAGTTACAATTTTTATACAAACTCTCATTAGCTATTATAGTCCATTTGGGTAGAATTTTGAAAAAAAAATTGCCTATGTTTGAACCCGGAGCTTAAGCTATATATGCCTATCAAATTTCATCAAAATTGGGTAAAGCTGTTTATTCGTAAAAAAGCAACAGACACACTGGCTTTGCACATTGTGCAGGCAGTATTCAATTTCCTGTGACATTATTGTAAAACTGCCATATCTCCTAAGATATTAATTTAAACCAAATAATGTAGAGGGCAATTTTTTTAAATTAAATACATGTGATGAATACATATAACAATGAACTCACACAGTTAACTGGAAAAATCTATGCTTTTGTAGCAAAATCAGAAATACAGAAAGTTGCTAAACCTTCAGACCTGGGTTTAGCAACTTACCTAGACTTACAAATTAATAAAAAAATATATAGGACAGATAAAGATAACATCATAGACTTGAACAATCTAGAAAAGCCATTAGGTTATCTAAAGAGGGTGAATACATTGTATGATAAATTACTCTATTGTGATTACAAGCATAAACACTCAGCTTTATTCTACTGTACCCACTATATGGAAATATATGCTATCATGTCATTAAACTTCATGGAATATAGTTTAAGTACCTACTCATAAATCATTCATAATTAATCTTCTTAATCTACATTTCAAGTAGAAACCATCTTAGTAATAGGAAAATTTTTGTTTCATATTTTATATAAAAATGACAGAAAATGTTACATAAAATACAGTACATCTGTAAATGTTTGAAAATAATATTATTGTATTAGTTCATTTCTTACAATTTATATTTATTGTACTGTTTACAATATATTGATTCTAAAATATCTCGAGAGCTTGGCCCTTAAAAGCTGATATTAAAAAAATATATATGGTTACATTCAGTACCTTTGTAAAATGCACCAGGATCAACAACTCAACCACAAAAATCTGTATTGAAATCAGTATGCTCATCTAGGAGTTATGATGCCGCAAACAGACAGTGTATCTTAAAGCGACAGATGCATATATATAATACCCTCTTTCTGTCGGAGATTAAAATTAACTTCTATTTAAAATGTTTAACAACCCCTAAAAATATATCAGCTACATCAGCTTGTAAGGAAAAAAGTCTGCAACAAAATTGGTCCATTTGTTTATTGGAAACTATAGACACTGTCCGTGTCTATAGTTTCCAAACATCAAACATATTACACTTCTAGTTTTTCATCAGGGCTTAAAAATTACACTTGTGCAATTGAAACAGCAATTGTTTAAACGAAGGTTTTTTAATAATTACATAATTTAAAAGAAATGTACATACATAAATATCTTCAAGCCAAGTCCCTTACAGGGTAGGCAGAAAGTAAAGAGTGCTTTACTTAAATTAAAATCATTACTTTCTCAATATCTATTATCAATATCATTATCTCAAATCAATGGAAATCAGTTATTGATGCTCCAAGAACTCGACAACATGAAACCGTTGTGTTTTTCAGATTCTACTATGACTTTGAAGGAAACTAAGTCTTGAAGTGAGTTGCAGTTCTGTAGAAGAACTTCAGATATTATCAAAGTAATCTATAAAGAGCTTCTTATTCCATATAGCTTGGTGATAAAAGATACTGAAGGTGTTAGAATAAAAAGTATTAAGTGGGTACACATGATCTCCTACAAATAATTTGTAGACAAAAGATTCTCTAAACTACAAAAAAAAATCCAGTTTAAAGATTAGTTTCAGGGGCAACTGTGTAACATGTCATTGATTAAATTTTTGCTACAACTGACTCATTCAAAAACATTTAAAAGATTTTAACCCTTGGTGGAATTTATAAAGTTTTTCACAATCTACATACAAATAATCTATTTTTGGAAACATGTCATGTTTGTTTTATTTTACAACTGTTAGATTATCAGAAATTCAATAAACCTAAATATTTTATTTAACCAAGTTACTCAATATGAAAATTCTAAATATATTTTGGCCCAACTCGGGATAGTTCAAGGCTATTTAACAACACATCATGGACATATCTAACACAGACATTGGTGAGACTATTAGTAATTGGGTAAAGTTAAATAATATTAATACTTTCATTTAGTTCATTTCAAAGAGAATAGATTTTTCATACAACTTTTATCCCCATTACACTTTTGGGGGTCTAATAAAATTGGACCATGTTTGAACTCGGGTCTCTAAATATATACTAAATAAATTCTATCAAAATCAATCTAACAATTTGGCCATTACAGTGTAACAGACAAACTTTCCCATTTATAATGTTAGGTATGGAATACTGGTGACTGAGTCAGTAAATAAATTAAAAAGCTTAGGGTCCCCATTCTAAGCCACTACGCTAATTTATTATTTTACGCTAATACTAGTCCCATGCACACCAGTTTAATAATTGTTGCACCAATCTATCTCTATCATCAGAGAAAATTCACACTAAAATGAGTCCAAGGCAGAGGACATGTTTGTAACTAAAAACATGGTCAAAAGTTAATTTAAAAAGTACATATGTTGTAACAATAGTATAGGATTTTAGGAGACTGTTACTCAGATGTCAGTATGGTGTCAAATGAATTTTAGGCCTGTAACTTTATATAATGGAAATGAACAGTCCGAGTTCACGTTTCATTAGGATCACAGAACGCGAATTTACGGTGTGACGATTTGATCCATGATCGATTTTGTGATTTAGATTTGTGACAAATATTTCACTGGTAACCCATCCAACACAGGCTTACAAAACATAAGCCACGTCGCTGAGTCCCAGACTACGTAACAAAGGGCTGCGGGTGCGAATCCGAGAATTTGGGCTAGGTAAGGTATTTAACACATCGGAACTATAGCACGATGAGATTATATATCGGGCGGTGCCGTCGTGTGAACCGAACAGCTGTGAGTCTGGGCCGGCGAACCGGCGCCAGTTACAGCCACGCCACTTCAAAATACCACTTTAGAAGTCAAATAGGTTACGTCTTAAGATCGTAAAAGATGTCTATAGACTTGAAATATTTACGAAAAGTATTAAAAGTTTACTCACGTGAAATCACCAATATCATCCAACAAGGAACATAATTATAGCCCCAAAAGGACTGTCACTGTGTAAATAATGATCACAACGGAACACTGAACATTTTTTTATGCCTTCCAACGCAATATTGCACTAAAGAACTTATTAACATTGATAACTCATATCAAATTGCACAAACCACATACACTATATAAAAATGATATACAAAACGTTCGTATCACAAATTTTAAGAAATTATTTCAGCAAACGCATAACACCTTCCTACTCGTCCTTGCGTTCTCATAAATTGGCAGCCATCTTGCGTTCGTTCAAATTGAACAAATGTTGCTAGTTAAAAAAAATGCTTGAACAGTTCAACTAATTTGATTTATGGCATCATTGTAAAAAAAATATAAGAATTACAAATAAGTCAGGGTTGTCATAAAATTATATTTAATGTTCTTTTACTTAAATGGACCAAAAACGAAAATATTAAAAAAAGTATTTTAAATATGGCAGCTTTCAGGACACAGATAATTAATTTATTAGACTGTCGTTGACAATCTATTATAAATATTTTTCCTCACTAACATGGAACTGACAGTTTGCGATATCCAATAGCAAACACGTATGGAAATCATAAACGAATCAAACATATTGCGCTTTTGATTTAGATTGGTTTATTTTGATCAATGTCAAATTTTTACCACAATGTAACGTCAGTCAAAAATATGTCAAAAATTTAGAGGTCAATGATTTTTTTTGCTCTTTGGCGCTAAAATCATAGAAATAGGAATTTAAACAGGTCACTGGCTAAAATCATGGTAAAATCCGTCGATGCGTAGGTATCTCTCTAGTGGCATGGCCGGCCAGCCTAAGTGTGTTTTGCAATGCGATGCGTCCCGATCTGACACGCTCCGCCCCGTCAACAGTGGGCGTTATCCAAAACTTCAATTACTCAGCAGCTGCAGTACCGTCACAATTTGAAATATTATAACACACATTACAAAATTTTCCACTTATTAAGAAAAAATACAGTGTTGAAGCCTTTCTCTCTTCCGAAATAATAATTATTATTTTTTACTTTTTAGTTTGGAATTCGGTTTTTGTTAACGAAGTTATGTTTACTAGGAGTCGCCCATTGGTCGAAATTCGACCATAATAAATTTTAATATCTTGTTGATCTTTTCTTTCCTTCTTTAGGTTTTGGCCTTCACGTTAGTATTCAGCCATTAGTCAAGTAGAAATTTGCATCAAGTTTTATATCAATTTCAATTAATTTTAATTAGTCATCAGTCATAAGTCGTCAGGAAGTTATGTCAGGCTCTTGGGTAAAGCGATGGCCTGTTCATGTAATGAGATTTGGCGGCAACGAGGAAATATACGATACGCTAATTTCTTCATGATTATTTCATTTGTGCACTTGCACTAAACAAAATTGTACAAAATGACACCAAAATTGACTAATTTCACTGAATATCAACACAAAATTCAATAATTATGAAAAAACTTCGACCATCTTTTCTCTCGATGGCGCCAAATCTTTTATCTTGTAGATCTTCATTTCTCAAGACCAACTACTTTGTTTCCAAACTTTTTAGTGCGCCATCTTTGATCTTTTGTCGTTATCATCAATATATTTGTTTGTGTGTGTCAAATGCATGATAGTGTGGGTAATGTTTTATTTATTGATTTAATGTACTTTATAAGCATTATTATTAAAAAAATATTAGCGTTCTGCACTTCTCCTACACATGAAACTATAAGTGTGCCAAATATTATGCTCCTGCGTCCGCACAATATTCGTAAAAAGGGGTTCAACGTTTTGGTATCACGTATTATTATATAGATTCACTGCTATGCGGATGATAGAACTGGATGTGCCTCATACACTGAAAACCCTTCCCTTTCCTCCCTTCCCTTGGGAATACACTTTCATTTAACAGCAAATTACAACACTGATTCAAGCTGCAAGCAAGCTGTTGTTAATCATAATAAAATATCATTTACCCAAGTAATTACTTTTTAAATTGAAAATTTGTTGAGACGTTATTGCACAGCATGGGAATAATGGACAGGAGGTTTTAAACTCGATGTGAATACCTACTTTTTGTTTGTAAGAACACCCACAACATTAATTCATAGAGTAATCCGAGTTGAAGTATCCTTTTTTTAATTAGATTTTACATATTATCCCGAAAGCAATCCAACATAAATTCGGAATAAAATTTTTAACCAAGGGTCAAAAATAGAGGATGACTTCATTTAATATTGATTGAAATACACCTTATTGTTAATTGTAAAGTCATATGTGCATGTGCTAGGTACTGCCTATCATTTGAACCTCATATTTGATCTTGAATTTAAAAAAATGTTAGTCCAGTACACGTTGAGGATTTAAACGCTAACACAGCTAAGCTTAAATTAAGCTGTTAGCTCGACTGTAATGGAAGAAGAATGCCGTGCTTCTTCATTCTTCTCAATTCACCACCTTATCTAATACCGACTCCAGCCGCGGCCGTCATACTGCCGTAGTAGTAGTATGTAAGGCAGCATAGCACGATGCGACCTTATGATGCTGCTGCCAAAGTGCTGGCACAAAACTAGGTCTTCTTCTCGATGAGCCTGCGGGTAGGTGAAAGCGCAACTGCGGTGCGTTTTTCGGAGATCCCGCCGCCACTCGTTAAGAAAAACAGGATGACTACGCTCCTATAACATATATGGTGTGTATAAGCCAATTATATTTTACCATTAGAATAGTAGAAACCTAGTTACTGCAAGATTTGTGACTTATGATTGAAGCAGTGTATCAAACCCTTCTGAGCCAGCTCAGACTAAGAACTCACGGAGCGGTTTCCACCTGCGCCTGCCGCGGTCGTGGAACTAAATTTTATTTAAAAACTCACGAGATCGGTAATTTGTGCGGTCAGACGACCGGACCGCCGGCGCTGAGGGTGTAAAAACGTGCCGGAAATGTGCTCTTACTTTTTTGCACATAAATCTACATTCTACCGAGGCCGCGAGCCTGCAAACGCGGCGGGAAGAGTGAAAACCCCGCCGTGAGTTCTTAGCCTCAGAGCTGTAGAATGTTCTGTTTTTAAATTGGTAACGTTTAAGTTTGGACTGCCGTTCGGAATAAGATGTTAAGCACAATAGGGATTATAATAAAAAGAAACAAAAGATCTTGTTACAACCATTTTATTTTTCTGCACTTACTCTTTTCAGAAAATTCTTATAGACCATAGGTCTTACTATACATAACTTAGATCACTAAGATGTTAGACTACAATAGAAAATGCACATTTTATTTCTATTTTCTACTTCAAAATGAAGACGCAAGTGGTATATTACCTATTGTATTAGTCACAATTATCTAAGGGCGCCTTCTAAAACGAAGGTGTAACATAATACTATGTTAATCCAAATAAAAATATTGGAATAAAGACGCAATATTTTGGTGAATATGGTCATAATACGACACAGTGCTTAACGTGCCTTATCTCAAATAAGACAATAAACTGGTACACTAGTTGCATTGATATCAATTGTTACTTCAATTAAGCACGCGATAGTCAATTTGATTTAAAATGTAGGTATATGTTTAAAAAAAAATTGAGATGCATAACATGCAAAATTCGAATTCGTGTATATTAACCAACATACAGCGTCTATGGGAAAGAACCTTAATAGAAATAATAGAAAAAGTTTCATTTATTTGGAGACTTTTTTCATTTAACAATCCGTTTAGAAATGCAATCAAAAATGTTTTTTAAGAGTAAAGAGAATTAAGTCACCATATATATACTAGCGCCATCTGTTAAATTTATAAACTTAGAACTGAAGCCGTATTCTAGAATACCAATCAAGGAGAGATTGAAGACTCCCTATTTGATACGTTTTGTCTAAATGTAAAGGTCTAAAAATCAATTTGACTGTGCATGTGTTTTAAATTAAAAAAAGCGAAAACTATCTATTTTCCATCAGTTGTCCACAAATGCAACAGTACTATAAGCGGTGCTCTGGTTAGTGCTAAAACTCTCTACTCTTGATATTTTTAGGCTATGACTAGACATCCACACACATACACCACACAAACCAATACGAACATTTTTAAACTCAGACATCAGTAAAGATTCGATTTAAACAGCCAATCATAGCGCTTTCATTACAATTTATACAGAAGTTTCATGTCAAATTGATCGTTTACAATCACTTTAAGCGGAGGGTAAAGAGAATAAGTACAATCGTGTTTTAGAACGGCAAAATACATCTTCTTATATATAAAATTCTCGTGTCACAATGTTCGTTCCCGTACTCCTCCGAAACGGCTTGACCGATTCTCATGAAATTTTGTGAGCATATTAAGTTGGTCTGAGAATCGGCCAACATCTATTTTTTATACCCCTTAGTGATAAGAGTGACTCACCCCCACGTTTTTTACTAAAATCACATTAAAAAATTAGCAGAACAACGTCTACTGGGTCAGCTAGTATAACGATACAGAAGACAATATACTTTTCCATACTTCTTTAAATTCCACAAAAATGTTCGCTCCTCTCTACTCTCCCTTCGTCCTTCTTTAGATTTTTTAATCCACATCAATTATCATGTAACATTACAGTTTAAAACTAGTATTATAAGCTACATTGTGTTACAGTACAAATCTAGATCCGACATTTTAACAAAGTCATCAAACAACACTTTAATGAATACTAAATTTAAACATATTGAAATATGTGTATTGTAAAATACTTGTTATGAGACAAAAATTATGAACTAACAACTATAATGTTTTTTCTTAATATAGTCACTGAGTGCCAAAATTATCCGGATCACAGGTTCAAAGGCACATGAAACGTCCAATATACTGCCAAATTCATTTTCTGAAGCCCACTTCACTAAACACAGGTTTTTGTTAAAATTTTATTTAACGAAATCCATTTCCTTTTGTGTTACATCTTGTACATATTTTATCATCGATGATTACATGTGGTTCTCGATGATTTTCTTCTGTTAAATTTCTATTTATCAATGTAGAAAATATGACTTTGTGTCTCAACATTCAAATTTCAAGAATGGAATACACTTATCGCATTCTTTTTTTGATTTTGACAGATGAGCAATTTATGTGATATTTTTTTTATCTGACAGCTAAGTACATTAAACTTAATCTGCTTGACAGTGAAGATAAGATAGAAAATAAAGCATACCAAGCTCGAATGTGATTATTGCAGCTTCATGTTTATTTTTCAATACTCAAGCGGCATTTTAAGTTGTGGCTTCAATGACAATGGTCGCCATTACTAGGGTCCAAACCATTTGATATGCACGTCGTCGACTCTACTCATTTTATAATTATACCAGTACTCTTCTGGTATTCGATGGGCAGGAATATGTGCATTAGTTTTTCGATTTCTCCGCGACACAAAGGGCAGCGTTCGCATCTGCAAAGATTAGTAAAAAATTAATAACAATAACCAGAGGCTAAAAACTTCTAAATATTGGGGAAAAATCAGTCTTTAGAGACATCATATTCTAATGTGTTAAAGTTTTTTTGTAGCTACTTTCTATAAAAAAAATTTGTCTAAGTTTTAGCTCTGAAGATGATTGAAAAAGCAAAGCCGGTAGACTACATATAAAATAGGTAATATGATACGTGAAACGTATAATTTTTCTTCATTAAAAATATGAATGTTTTGTATTTTACTAAGAGCCGACGTAGTGAGGTTATTTTTTGATACCCATCCAGGATGAATATCAAAAAAAGGAATCAGGTTTTTTTTCTAGATTAGTATGTATATGGTCTTTTCTAGTGAGTGACTTTATCAAGTGAGTGTAGGATCAATGCCTACAAAAAGCTTAAAATAAACATATAAAAGGAGAATGATTTTCTGAAAATAAGAAAATCATGCCACATATTGATCCCAAAATCGGAACCTAATGGAACATCATTAATCTTGTTCGCAAGCTTTGAGATTGTGGTAACTGGTAAGTCCGTACCAATCGGGCAAATTATCATAGATCTTTAAGCCTCAGTCACAACTTGATATAATAATGTTGATTTCTTCACTGTCTGGCAAAATCTTAAATAATTAGGGCCGTCCGTATACATACGGTTCCCTAATCAGGAATTCAGATTTGGAATTCATTCATTCAAAAAACATGATTTAGGTTTTTGAATCTGCATACCTGATTAGGCAACCTAATCAGAAAATCGTATGTTTGTGCCCAGCCTAAAGTAATCGGGTATCCTAAACGATATGTTATTTTGACTAACTTTACGTAGCTGTAGGTACTTATAAACTTAATATCCCATATTACCTAGAATACTAAGCAACGTATATAATTTGTTTGTTTGCTTATACATATAATAAAAAATAATTTAGAATGGACACATTCAGCATGGAACTCGTACTAGTAATACAGTACCTGAAGATACAAGTTGTAATTTAATGACATATGTTATAATTTTAAGATAAACGTGGTTTTTACCTTGGAGCGCAGTCCGCGCAGCACAGCACGTGTCTGCAGGGCAGGAACAGAGTGTCGATAGCCGCATCCATGCACACACGACACGCCAGCGCCGATCTGTTGCCGCTGCTGCTGCGGGATCGCGACCGGCCCTCCTGGAAACAAAACATGCTATTACCACGTCTTCTACACACAATTATTTCATGAAGTTGTATGGATCATCATCATGGAATATACTATAATCAAATAACTCGGAGAATAATGATCCTGATGGTAAGAGATAACCGCAGCCTTTAGATACCATAAATGTTGTAGGTGCGTCGCTATCCTACGGTCATATGTAGAAGTATAACTAAGCTAACGCACCCTTGGGACCGGAACATGACATTGTCAATATGACGGCAGGAATAGCTAAGGCGGTGGATTCCGACCACTCCTACCAGTTATCTTTTTGGTAATGACCCATTTCGCCATCGCTCGGCTCTTACGAGCTGCCAGGCAGGACGGCAAATGGTGTAATCTACACAAAGGTTCCAGACCAACACACATAAAACAAATCGTTATCGATTCTTTTAGTTTCTGTGACTTACTCTGGTTTCTTTCAAACGGTTTTTCTATAAAACTGAAAAATCGTAGCATCTGGATGATCTTACCTTGTCCGTGCTGGTCGCAGATCGTGGTTCGTGTGTCGCACGATGGTGGGCCTCACGTCGTGCGCGGTCATGCACCTCGCGACACGTGCGACGAATGTCGAACACGTACCGCCGTCCTAATGTCGATGAGTCGTTGAAGATCGACGCTATCGTGCCCTGAAGAAGGATAAAGTTTGAATTAAAACTAGAGAAACTAACTCCGCAAAAGTTTTTGAGATGGAGCAATTTAGTTTTGAAGAGTTGACAGTCTTTGATTTCAATAAGCTATTATTGAGTGTAAAGCAAAAGGCAGCTGGCGTAACCTGCCCTTATTTTCCATAGTGGCTTTTCTCTGAATGCGGTTTTTTGTCTTGAGGCTATTTAGGTATCGCACCACGACGATGTTGACAAGCATATGTAACATAAAGCATTTTGTGCTTTGTGGTTATTGAAGTGCACTGAGAATTGATTAGGACAAAAGCCGAATTGTTCATTTAACCTGTTTCTACGCTCTTGAGGCCTCATTTGCTAATGGTATCAAATAGGGAACAAGCATACGTCTTTCTAGATGGTAAAAGACAGCCGTCTCTTATAACCCATCACAAATAGGTATCGAATTTTAGGTATACCTACACTGTGTTCAAAGATACGACAAATACCTACCACAGATCAAAATTCCTATTTCCGTGATAAAGGTACTCCATTATGGCCGTGATCTTAAGCCACGTATGCAAGTATACCGGCTACCCACCATCACGAAACACTACAATTTCCTTATCATTTAAATCCATCAGCTGTATTATTTTACGCAGTAACATTTTTTAACATAATAACATTTGCATATACGAATTACGAACCTACCTGCCTACTAGATAGGTATACGATTGTTACATAGAACGCAAAAAAACTAAACATGTTTATACGGACATGTTTGAAAACTGGTTTTATTAATAGATATGATGACGTAACTTTTTAGAGGACACACCTCTTGAGAGGATACGCATTTATTGATATATATATATAAAAGTTTTTACTCTATGTACGTGTCAGGTAGAGAATGATTCCCGAATACTATTTTTAACAGAGGAGACAAAGGATGGTTTTTGTATGTCGCTTTATAACGAACAAATATCTGTAGTTGAAACATGTTACACAATATTGCCTGAGTCTGTTGGGTGATGCATGCATAGGTCTGGTGGAACTATTACATCCTAAGTAATTCTTAAGTGTCATCGAGGTAATTGTGAATTCAATTTAATCTTTTATTTGCATTACGTCTGTAGGGTTACTGTAGAATCTCGATATCATGGGAATTGGAATCGTATAATATGTCATTTTAGGTACTTTTGAACACAGTACTACCGGATTATTAACATTCAGTTACAAATAAATTCAACGAATCAGATAAAATAATTTATTGTTTCAATGTTAATAATTCGCCAGTAACTAAAACTCCGCCAGTTAAAAACTCGACTTCTCGATTCAAATTTCCAATATTGCTTGGATCGAGGTTCAAGAGTAACCCTACAGGTAAGGCTTTTAATTATTATAAAAACTTTTTAAAAATCTTTTGTTAATAGTTAACCTTGTGTAACTCGTATTTAATACTGGCAGGTAGGTAGGTACTTGAAAGCGCTGCACAAATGAATAAATAATTTGTTTTTAATGAACGGGACCGAAGTCCGAATGCCGGAGTCAAATAACAAAATTGATTTTCCTTTAACATTCAAAATGTAAACATGGGCTAAAAAAATAAGATTTGAAGTGTTTTCCATAATATTAGAAAAACCTGGTGATTCATATTTGCCCTCGTGACAGAGTAAAGGAATAATATAATATTATGTGAATTATATTTATAAGATGCTTAAGTACCTACTTTTACATTTAATAAAAAACTTCACAAAGATGATGTTTTTCTCGTGGAAATAAAACAAGTTGGTATTGTAAGGGAGATACAAATAGGCTTTTCTAAATAAAAAAATAAACGACGAGATAATGCACTAAAGATGTTATTTGTGTAATGACCACTTGAGACGCTTAGTTTACTACCTACGTTTATTAGCTATCTTATCTCATCCGAAACACGATAACTATGAGCAACAACGTTATTGCAAAAGTAAAGTTGGGGTAGGTGTACATTGTTGGGGCTATGGGCGTACCTGGGAGCTCCATAAAAAGTATTTTGAAGTGAAAACTTCTTTAGCGGCATTGCGTACTTTTTTTGGAATGGGTACAAACTTCTAAACTCTCACGACACGTGACCTGATCGAAAATTCGTAAGACATCCGTGGGTAAGACGTCGCAGGGCGCTTGCGCGAATGTTCGTGTTGTCATGATTGTGTACAATAGCGCAATAAATCAGAATATTGTTTTCTACCACATAAATGATAGTACTTTCAAACTGATAATTAAAGCAATTACCCCAACCATCCAACCATCCCTAACCATTTCAAAATATAAAAAATGCACAACGTTTACATTCAAGTTTTCACTTCTGCCGGCACTTACGGAGTGCAACCTGTTTTTTATACTGTATGCACTTTACTTCGTACCTAGTTTATACTTAGTCTTTAGGTAATTTTTTTGCTACAAAAACCTTTAACCTAACCTTTAACTCTAAAATCTAACAGTCATGGTGTTAATAAAATAAATTTACTTTAGAGCTGTCCAGCAGGTGAAGAATTTGTCTATTCATCGAAGGTGTTAAACCAACGTAGATACAAAAATGGACAGCATACCTTCAGGTCTCTGATAAACTGCTCTGTGACGTCACTGCGCACTGTCTCGCAGCAATAGAAGGCGTGCTTCTCTGTGACAGCGCGGTAAAGTGCACCGGCTTGACTGGAAGTCGCCATCTTGACGTGTAAAGTTGCTTCATTTCCTTCTCCCGTCACGTACGACATTTGGAAGATGCGTCTCAGAGGCTGAGCACGGTGTATTGATGTGTACGGAATACTGGAAAAGAAAATAAAGAAAAATAAGGCGCTATAAAAAAGTTGTTTCAGATGTAGTTCAGACTTGAGTGTTCGTCCAAGACCTAACTCAGAGGCCTAGCAAACAAAACCACAGAAATAAGAAAATCAGAATTTAAAAGTTACGATGCCGAAGGATGCCCATATTAGGTATTTGAGTCTTCAAAATAAATAAGTGACAATCATTCAGGTTTTTTGAGAGGGTCGTTTTCAGGTATGTTATAGGTTAGTTTTATGCAATGTCAAGTCTCTGAAACCAGTCTGTTTTTAAGAAAAAAGTATGTAAAAAGTGTGGACTGCGAAGGAAGCTAGGCAAGAACCGTCACATTTAGCACTTGATACTCATTGTCTACCCGGCAAGACTTGGGGTGAAGATATGTATGTATGTAAGTGTAACATCTTTTCTGCATCATCAACTTTGTTTCAAAAGTCATCTATATAACATATTTGAATATTACAACCGATGATGTCATGACAGCAAAGAGAAAAACAATATCGTACAGTTTTATTTGCTCCTCCCCTACCTTTAAAAATAACGTGAATGTTTCTTCTATCGTATTAAGTTATCATTTTTTTAAACTGATAGTTTCCACGATTTAGTACCTACATGTAATACACTTCCTTTATGGACTTGGACTTCACTCTTTGTAATGCGCTTCGAAAAAACTTAAATAATCATACATACAGAAAAGACCTAAAACGGAAGACCTGGCAGCATGGCCAAAAGATCTTAGCCGGTCAGAGAAAGGGACAAATTCATTAAAAGAAGAGTAGACTTCTTTCATATAAAATGTAAATGTCATGTTTAATGTCACAGTGGCAGCGTACAGATTATATACGAACGTTAGTTTAAACTTTAAACTAATAATAGCAGCGATAATGTAGGTACATAAATTGTATGTGCTAATATAATGTACCCAGTAATGTAAATACCACAGATGTTAGATATGTGTTCACACCTCACACAACTACAACCACGATAATGTAATATAACATTACGTGCTACAGAGGTCACATATCTAATAATCTAATCACTAACAAATATTCTTATCGTCTCTTCGTCTGACTGTGTTTTGATCGCGAACTCTTATTTTTCTTTAAATTAAAGTTAAGTTATATTATGAATCTACGTGATCGAAGGTTGAATTACACACGAAATGTCGCCATTCGCCTTTTTATATAATTTAGAGGGACGGCAGTTTTGATAACTCTACTTTTAAAAAAAGCTCTATTCTCTATCTATTTATAGAATATTTTATGTCGTGTTATTTTTATACGTCGTGTAATCGCAGGTAACACAATTATTTTGTTTATGTTTTTGAGTCAAAGTCTGGTTTGTTACAATAATTCGAGAGCTGCTAGACCAAATTAAACATATTAAGTTTTTGGATTCATCCTAGCTACGGATAACAGAATACATATATATACATATATAATATTATATTCACGCAAATTCCATACGGATAACAGAATAACTTTTTTTATTGCAAAAAAACAACGACCAAGCACTCGGCTCCCCTGATGGTAAGAGATAACAGTAGCCTATAGACACCATAGATATAGTAGATGCGTCGCCACAGGAGTGGCCGGGGTGTTAGGCCAATTTTGAAAGCCGGCAGCTATTCTACCCTTCGGACCGAAACATGTCATTGTCATTATGACGACAGAAATTGGACGAAAGGCAGTGGATCCTTACCCGAACAAGTTTGCTGCACAGTACTCTACCACTAGAAAAAAAAAGATGCGTTGCACTCCAGCAGTGCCGGCAGAAGTGAAAACTTGAATAACGTTGTGCATTTTTGATAGGTATTTTGGAATGGTTTAGAAATAATTTTGCACGACTTGTTTTAATTATCAGTATGAAAGTACTATCATATTTATGTGGTAGAGTACAATATTCATTTATTGCGCTATCGTACACAAACATGACAGCACGAACATTCGCGCAAGCGCCTTGCGCCGTCTTACGAATTTTTGTCTTACGAGATCACGTGTCCTAACGCGAGTTTATAAGTTTTTACCCATTCCAAAAACAGTGCGCAAAGCCACTAAAGAAGTTTTCACTTCAAAAATAAAAAAAAGGCACGGGGCATAGATCGGGTTGTACTAAGTTCACTGGAACAGCTAATGTTAAATAAACATGTGATAATAAATGAATGAAAACTTTAATAGGTAGGCATAATACGATATGCATCGTGTTTTTCTCAAGTTTCATACATACACTTAAGTATATCGTTCTCACAGATTACTGTACACTACCTCAGCGTATCGCAAATATGCGGTTTATTGCGACGTAAGTATGTAAATTAACATAAATTTAAATATTGAAAAACATTGACCATTTTGACCTGTTGTATTTGCATTGTTTTTAAAATTTGGTGGGTAAGTATATAATCAGCTGTTCAACACTAAAGTAGTAATTTGTAGCCTACGTGTGTAAAGTCAAAATATTAGCGTATACCTAATAGTGAATGATCTAGATTCTAGAGATTGTAATTATCGTCTGGAGCTTAGATTTATAATTTTCAATCTACCGCTTTATTACTTTCTATGCAACTTTCAAAAAACAAGTTTAATTATTATTAGTAATCCCCGTGTTGGTCCGGGCTCCTTTGCAGAATAGACCATCTGCTTTCCTGCCAGGCAGCTCGTAAAAGGCGAGCATAGGATAACTGTCACTAACACCGTGACTTCTGACTAGGTGGTAGAGTTTTGCAGCGACTCACCCGGATTGGTACCACCCCCTTACCTATTCCTGCCGCCATAACGTCGTCACGTGTTCCGGTTCGGAGGGTAAGGTAGCCGGTAAAATTACTTTTGCTCGAAGCCTAACATCCCGGCCTAAGGTTGGCAACGCACCATTACCACATTTGGTGTCACTAGGCGGCGAAAATTTCTTACCATCAGGAAATCCTTTTGCTTGTTTGCCTTCGAATATCATAAAACAAATAAAATAATAAGCATCAATATATTATACCGTGTGTCTACACCATAAACAAAGAAGGAACCTTCCTACTTACTGTAAACTCTTTTTTATAGAAGTTTGCTACGTACATACCTACTTGTAATTTAACCGTTTTTTAAATACCTACCTGTAGGTATTACTCGTATTTGAATACTGCGAATTGACTATGTCAAACACTTTATCGTGTGTTTAATATAATAGACGCCCGCTAATACGCACGCATTTTATATCCTTTGCTGCGAGAACCTGTTTAGGTATCGGGATAAAAAGTAGCCTATCGGTCAACGTCAATAACCTATCTACAGATAAAGATAGGCCTTCTAGAGTTTTGTTGCTAAGACATTTTTGCTAATTATTGAAAAATAACTGAGGTTACCTGGCAACTAATCTAATTTATCACGATCTCTTATCTCAGATAGGTTATTATTAAGTAGCCTATGTCACACTCGAACCTCCCCACTATCTTTACACACAAGTACAAAACTATTCCTTTGTCTTTTATATGAGAAATACAAACAAACACGTATAATTTCATATTTACAATATTAATAACAAAGATAACATACCTAATATACACATTAGATTACAACACTAAAATAGTTAAAGCATATACTTATTCTTTTACTTTTTCGCTAGAAGACATCAATTCATGTGTCAAATACATGTACGTACAAATTCTTTGTTTGATTTTTGTTAATATTTTATGTAAGTATAGTTGTTTAAAATAAATTTGAAATTTTCCATCGTCAGCGCTTTGTAAAACTTCCAAATATTCATATTTTTAAATATAGAAACACTTGTACTATTTTAAGTATCACTTATAATTTATTATTTTGTAAATAGCCTAATGGTTTCGCTTATATAGCTGCATCATCAGGGCTAAAACTTAAACTACTCGCTTAAGTTTAAGTTTATTTACAAAATAATAGATTATAAGTGATACATAAAACAGTACAAGTGTTTCTTTATTTAAAAATATGAATGTTTAAAATAAAATAAATTATCTATATACACTGTAATATTTTAGCTGGTAACAACGTTTAGTGACGTCACACGATAAAAATAATCCGTTGACCTATCGATTAAGCATGATGCATCGATTGTTTTTCAGTGATAATATTAGTATCTACTTTTGAATAAACAGATTTCTTTGTTAATACAAATAAAATAATACGTGTTATTTAAGCTTTTGTCTCTTTAATGTAGATAAAAAATCCGATTCGATTCTTTGTCTTCGCTAATGGAACATTAGACAGTTCAGTAGAGTTACTCTTGAAGTCCGATTCATGCAACATTGGAAATTGGAATCGAGTTTGCCATTTTAGGTACTCTTGAACACAATACTGGCGAATATGTAGATAAAATAATTAATATTTTATTTAAATAGCCACGTGCAACGCATTATATAATTTTACATTGATTTCTAGGTTATAGGTATCTAGGCCGATATTAAACCTTTCTCAAATACCTACTCAGTAAGACTAAAGTTTTAATTAAATCAGTATATAGTCCAAACAAATTTAGTCCTACAGTATTTATTGTGATGCACGAATACACTAACCAAGTAAAACTTTTTTTTTTATCATTATCTCATCTTATAATTTTTGGGAATATTTATATGCTTTGAGATTTTATTCGGAATGGCAATGACGTTCGAAATTTTTTACGCAACAAAAGACCTAGGTATCATTTGTCGGATCTTGATTTGATTTTAAACAAGAATAAATTATCAAAATATGTTAAGTCACTAAAAATTTCAAATATATGAAAAAACAAAACGACCTCTTTGTTTCAGGTTGGTTAAGAATGAAAAACAAGCTTTTTAAAAACCATGACTATGTACATTTACAGATTTGATCTACTAGATAAGCGGCAAACAACTTGAGCTTCTTTTATCGAAAATATAGGTTATTTTTTTAAAATATCGATAATCAACTGATTTACAACATTATCATATAATCGTCCGTTGACGTATCGGGCAAAGGTTGATTACGATGAACGCACTTAGATATACATCCGGTTTACGAACACATTCTTGAAGTACTTTTTTCGTGTTAGAAACACTCTATTGATTTTTTTGAGATGCAAGCGTTAACTCTTTGTGTAGGCACCAGGCAGTAAATAAATTTGAGTTTTTGTCACCGCGTCACTGACAAATACGAGTATTTATTGGAAATGTTTTTGTTCAATAGTCAAATCAAAATTTTAAAAAATGATAATATTATAGATACCAACCTTTGTTTCTCAACTCCAATATCCTGGTCCCCGTTGCAAGCTGGCCTGTAGACCACGATGCCGTGAGGTCCAACACCAACACAAGTACTCAGTCTACATCCACAGCCTCCGCCACTTTGTCCAGATGTCAGACAACCCACCGTCGCACTACCATCGATTTCCTGACTCTCTCTAGACCTTGGCTGCTCCACTTGTTGTCTATGGTACAATAAGTGACTGTATAAGTTATGGGCGTTGTTATACTGGGTAACAGGTTTACAGAAGAAAAGTTCTTCTCCAAAAGATTCAAGCTTCGATATTTCTTTAAGCAATCTGTATTCGGCTTGGGAAGCCTTCATTCCGGCTATCTCCAAGTGATATTCAATGATCTTCTCTACGTGATCCACAGGTTTATCTCCCTGGGGGCCTATTTTCTCACACTCTTCATACACATGGGTTGGACAATCTGGATTACAATCGCCAGTTTCAGCTTGAGCTATGTAAGCTATCAAGCGTCTAGCGACTTCTGGATCAGTGACGACCAATCTACCCTCAATAAGGTCTAATTTCGCGTGCAAGTAGAACTGGTGTCTAGTAGGCTCATAGATCAACAAGTGTGGTGGCACCCAGAACTTCACTCGTAAGTTCAGTCGTCCGCCAGATATGCGATGAGGATCTAAGGGGTTCCGGAGATTCAGCCATCTCCCGGGCCCAGATCCTGAGCCGACTCGGAGCCCGAAGTAGTCAGCTTCTGCTCCGATCTCCAACTTCTCACATACCTGTAACAATGAAGAAGAAACCTATTAATAAAAGCAAATTGAAAAGTCGGTAAATGCACATGGCCGACTGTAGTGAAATGTTTGGTATATTTTATGACTGCTTAAGTTTTGTGGGAGAGCCATCCAATTTTAAACTTTGACGACCCATCACAGTAGGTCAAGTCGCCACAATATTCAAGTGCAGTACATATTATACTTTATCACACAAATAGTATTTCTTCAAACAATATACTTAATAATTTAGCGCAGTAAAATGCAAAAACCTACTTCGATTTCAAAAGTAAATCATTTCATTCATAAAAATTTTGTATCTCAATCGATTTTGCTGGAATTCCAGCATCAGATCCAGACTTGGTGGAAATGTGACCACCTCGAAACATGATCGCCGGCAGCAGTGTGCAAGGGGGTTCAACTGCACCCCCCTGTCCGGTAAGAAAGTAGGTAGGAAAAATTACCTGACTGAACCTGCGGGAGAGTAATGCTTATGTATGTATGTATGTTTGTGTTCGTATGTAACTATGTATGTTGCTATACATGCTTATTTCGATGTTTTATATTAGTTAATAGTATGTATAGATGGAGACGCACCCCCCTGAAAATAATCCAGGCGACGCCCATGCCTCGAAAGTACGCTGTTTCAAATAAAAGCAGATTTTTGTAATTGGTAAATAAAGTACTGGGAAATCGATTAATATACTTACTTGAAATATTATAGAAGATGCCCCTTTTTTAATGTCATTTAATAATAGCATTTTTTATAGACTGTCGCATATGAACAAATAGTAGCTGTAGTACCGATTTGAATGAATTTCGGCATCAAATTTTCACTTTTGGTGACGAATGAAAAGTTATGCAATATTCTAAAAGTACTTTTTTGTTGGTCTGAGTATTCATAGTATAATATCTAGAACAGAGGTTCCCAAACTTATTTCATGTAACGCCCACTTTGAAAATCAGTTGTTTTGTAGCGCCCCCCCCCTCGTTTTTTTCTTGTCAATAACCTCAATAACATATTTGTTGCGCTTAGTTTTAAAAAAAAACATTTTTTTCAAGATTTATACCGCCCCCCTCTAGGCTTCCAGCGCCCACAAGGGGGCGTTATCGCCCACTTTGGGAAAGGCTGATCTAGAATATAACTAACTATCATAGTATAACTTGAAAGCTACTTGACGGATCATTATCAAAACAATATGGCCTCGGAATTATATTCTATCTTTCTAAAAAATATATACATACTTTTTTCAAGTCGAGTTAATAAAAAATATACTGCTTAATTCTTTTAAGTATTATTAATATATGGATATTGTAATATCTAACCCAATTTCAATTATTAAACTACAGTTACCAAGCATTGTCCTGAATGGATTATAATAGTATAGTTACATAATAGTTGTATATAGTTTATCTGGAATATAGATTCTAGCATTTAGAAAGCATTTATTTTATCTGAGCATGTGTAGCTCACAGTGTGTACAAGCTCACTTCAGGGCCTAAACTCATAGCCGCATTGCGGCACCGCGCCGCTAAAATCTTCAGTTTGCGTTGCGGATTCATAGACGTTTCCCTGCCATGGACCATCGTGAGAAACTTAGTGCTCATTTGTAATTAAAAGATATTACTCTGTTTTGGATAAATAAATAGCGCCGCGCCGCGCAGCTACAGTCGGCAGTGAGGCTACCGCCGATTCTAGCGGCGTGGTACCGCAGCGCGGTTGTGTTTAGGCCCTTATTGATAGGACCATCATTCGTCATTGAGGTTGATACTAAGGAAGTTATCTCCGATAAACTTATGAAGTATCTAGTTACCAATCCGGGTACGCCGTTATAACGATGTGACGTCACATTTTACAATCTCATTACTTATTAGTCATTGGTGCCGATTCGCTTGGTACAAACTAGTCTAAACTAACCTAAAATTAGATTTAGAGCTGTCTAATCACGTTTGGTATTCTGCTGTACACATCTAAACTAAA
>NJDC01000727.1:2112472-2317060 GCA_002245475.1 Calephelis virginiensis | reverse complement strand
GAATGTAATTCACGTGTAAGCACAAGGACATCACTATCTATTCAATTTATCGCCGTCTTAGTACTGTCAAATTAGAAAGAAATTTTAGAACTAGGGTGACAACAGAATACTATTTCTCTAAATTTAAGCTAATATTAGAAAATTTTTAAGTTAGTTTAGCTTTAGCGGTGACACAACAAAATCGGCACCATTACCCGCCATATATTATTTTAAAGCGGCTTAAGATTGAAGAGCCGTACTAGATCCGGGTTGTAGTCGTTAACCTTGCATAGATAGTTTCTTTTTATTTAAAAAAAACAACGAACATGCTTTTACCGCGACTTCGTCGGCACAGAATAGATTTAATACAACTTTAACTTTCATCTCCGTTTAAAGGTTCATGTTTTTTAAAAAAAGGAGCATATATTTGAACTCGGCTCTTCAACTATATGCATTTAAAATTTCATCAAATGGGTGAAGTGAAAGCGTTTTAGACAGACTTTTGCATTTATAATTTATAATAAATACCTATTAGAGTAGGTATGGATAATTTTCAGGTTTTAATCTGAGTTCAAAAATTTTTAAACATAGATTTTTTTTAAATCAAACTGTATTTCAAGTTTTTGTAACTAGTATTTGTAACATTAGGTACTCCTGCCTTCTCTGAGGCGGATATCAAACTAAACCGCACGCTGCTCCAGTTTGGGGTAAGACAGAGTCTTCACAGTTAACTGCATGCTGAAAAATCTCGACGTGTGTTGTACGGAGCGGGTTTTGTATACCTGGAGGTAATGCTACCGCATCTCCGAACGGCGATATTTCAAGCTCTCAATTCGCTTCGTTTCTATTATGTTTCATTTTTGTACTATGGTGATATTAATCTGCAATTTCTAGTTTTCCTTCTTAATTATTTGAACAGGTATTAAAAAAATAAGTATTATATTTTATATTATATTTAATTTTTATATTATTTATATAATTTATATAATTTAATTTTATATTATATATTATATTATACTTTTTTGTAGTAAACGCTTGTACTTATCAACTATACCCTTTATTTAATACTTTTCGTTACTCTACAGCCAACCGATTTCACTTTTTACAGCATCAGGGCTTTAAAAGTAAAGATAAAAAGACTGTTTTAATTTAACGTTCAGTAGGTACTTATTTGGTAGGAAGATACTGACAAGTATAATAATAATAAATTTCACTGGACAAGTTACACATATTGAATCTAACCTCAAAGTAAACAAATTATATGCTTGTGTTGAAGGTGTTGGACAATGATTCTAATACATGGAAATCCTTAAATAGATACCGGAATAAATGTTATAAGCACCCAGACCCGGAAATGCAGAAATCTAAATGTTCATCACACAAATGCCTGCCCCCGTCGGGAATCGAATCCGAGCCTAGCGGTTGATCAATGTATTTAGGCGTGTACTCTAGCCACTCGACCAACAAGGTGGAGTACGGCAAGTATAGATTCTATAAAAAAAATAAGTATCGAAAGTAAGACACCTATTAAACGCTGAGATATTGACGCTGACACTCACTAGCAAGTACAAGGATGCCGAAGATCAAAGTGGAGAAGTATATACGTGTAGGAAAGCGAACCCGGAGTTACTAGGTTTATACGTGAAAAACAACCTGTAGGATACTCTTGAATCTTGATACCACGCGAATCGGAAATTGGAATCGTATATGTCATTTTAAGTACTTTTGAACACAGCACTAGTGAATTGTAAACATTTAGTTACAAGTAAATTAAAATAACCTGATTCATTTATTGTTTACTATAAACTAAATATTTATAATTCGCCAGTATTGTGTTCGAGAGTACCTCAAATGACATACTCGATTCCAATTTCCAATATTGCATGAATCGAGCTTCAAGAGTAACCCTACTGTTCTAGAACTTGAAACATCAGAAGTTATACATTGTAGCAAAAGATTCCGGTGATAAGACACCCTGAGAAAACATTTTTCTTTAGGTATCAATTACAAGGTCGTCCCTGTTGATTTAATAAACTAGTCCGTGTTCACATTGTAACATGTAAAACTCCCTTCACGATATTGATCTGTGAAAATCAAAGTTAATTAACCGATTTTGATTAAATTTAGCGTCTACATTCATAAAGATAGGATACTTAGTTTAAAATTGCTACCATTGGTAAGGAACAAAATTTGAGTGCAGAAGCTGCAAAAAGTCGACCTCGTTTTCACATTAAGTATTTTCCTTGATTTCGTTGGGATTCCAACATCAGATAGAGATTTGGTGACAATGAGCACCTCGGACGTACGCTCTTTCGAATAAAGAATAGAGATTTTTGAAATCGGTTCAGAAATGACGGAAAAATCGATTTACATACATGAAAATAAATATAGCAGGCGAACATATAACCTCCTCTTTTTTTGGAGACGATTAAAAAAGCCAAATATATAACGCCACTGATCACGACGAGGCTTTGGTTCGACTCTCACCAGGGATAGTCTTTTTACATTTATATTGTGAATTTTCTTTGTGACTGTATTTCATGGTCCAAATGTTTATTTTTAAGTTAAAACGTTTCGTGCAATCTATCTTTATATATTTAGGTATTTATTTTTTATGATATTGGAAGGTAAATAAGCAGACGGATTTCCTGATGGTAAGAAATTCTCACCGCCTAGAGACACCAAAGGTGGCAATGGTACTTTGCCCACTTGAGGCCGGAATGTTAGGCCTTGAGTAAAATTAAGTTTACTAGTTACTTTCGTACGGAAAACGTTAACAGCAAACGGGCTGGGCGGCAGGAATAGGTAAGACAGAGGTATCAGTCTAAACGAGTCGCTGCTAAACTCTAACTCAGATGTCACGGTGCTAGTGACGATAAGCCTGTGCTCGCCTTTTGTGAGCTGCCTGGTTTTCTTGGTTAAATCTATTGTTACGCTAAAATCGAGGTCAGCTGACGGTATATTAATTAGTACCACAATTAATATAATAATAAACATGTTTACACAAACCAGCAATAATTCTAATTATGTTTTTGTATTACATTACGCGTTATCTGCAATTATTAGTTTATTGCGCAAAAATAGTGTTTACCTATTGTTTTGTTTAACTGATCGCGAAATTAGCAAAAAAATATTTTGAAATAGTGTTATCTTTTTGCTTAGCGTCAGATTATCTAGTCTGCTAAGTAATTGTTTTGTTTAAAGTACAATAAATAATAAGTTATATGTAATTAGCAAATTCAGCTTATGTGAGCAACTGTTCCGGCGAACTTCGTTTTCAGTCTAGTTTGAATGGGAAAAATTATTATTTTTTTCCTAGAATCTTCGCAGTCGAACGGTATAAAGTATCATATGTGCGTCCCCTGGTTCTATAGCTACTCATTAATATTCAGCAAAGTCGGTTCAGCCGTTCTTGAGTTATAAGTAGTTTTACGAAGATAAGTAAAATGTGTGGTATAAGTAGCAAGATTTTCTTTTATACGAGTATATAGACAAAAAAAAGCAGAATGATTTCTTAATGGTAATAAATTATGCCTCTTCCGAGCAACGCCTTTGCTATTGCTGTCGTCAATGACCGGTGTCCAGCAGGTAGGGTAGCCGGGAGACTTGCACATTTGGCCTAACACCTAAACAGCGGCGTCACTAGGTACAACTAGGTATAGTGTATATACGGGGCGAGTGTGGGACGTCCCGCCACTTTCTCGTTTATTATTATATTAAAGTAATCATAAAATTACCATTAGTTAAGTAGGTACGACTGGACAAACCTTATACTCAAAATATAACTTAAATAATATGCTACCAATGAAAACGCAGGCAAAGCAACCGGACAACAACTAGTAATACGCATATAAATAGAAAATTCTACATACAAAGTGGAACGCAGATATTTATGAATAAATATTTGTCTGCAAACGTGAACTATAAACGCAGGTTTATGAGTCAATGTGTGTAATAAAAAATAAGTTTTATGCAAACGAGACAAAGCCTATTTTACTTTGTTGGCTGAAAACAACATATCACGCGAGTTAGACGTGAAGGCTAAGGCTGTGTTCACACTAAGTCTAAGGGCCACATAAAAAAAGGCGAGGTTTTATGTTAAAAAATGTGAATGTTAAATCGATTGTTTTATGCAATATGACGGTTTTTTCTTGCCTCTAGTTACAAGTGCCACTAATTTTTGACAGATTTCTTTGACTACTTTTACCTGTATTACTTTTCTTTGTTCTGTTACGGAGAATGTGAATCTGCTCAATTTCCTTAAAAATTATAATATATACCCATTTATTTATATATTTATTATTAATCTGTGTTTATTACAGAGCGGAATTTTGTAATACCATACCGTTATTCTTATACTTGATGATAATCCTCTTAAATCTCATTATTTTATAAATAGTTCATTATTTTATAATAGTATTATGCTAGCTGTTACTCACGGCTTCGCTCGCGTTTAATTGAGATATTTTTTTTGTTTTGTCCATCGCCGACAAATAACGTGACGTGTTATTTATAATACATATTCATAAATACAAAGGCTCCTTCACCAAAAGCTAGTTTTATTCTACTCTATCTTGTATTATGGTTTTCCTGCTATCCAGAATAATAATTACCATGTGAATACAAGTTTACTGATGCATCTAAAGTACAAAAAAATTAACCTATTAAAACAGCACGCGGAGCACTCGTGGTTATTTCAATAACATGTGTAGATAGTTAAATAATACCTGCCAGCCTTTATATATACTACAATGTAACATCGTTTTATGTTTCTCTAAATGACCGTCTGATTTGCGGTTGCCCGCATGTGAAACTCATGTCATGTCATGAATCTGTCGAGCTACCATAACAAAAAGTAGCCATAATGTTCTCTAAAGTGTAATCTAATTCCATGACGAAATTTATTATAATCGGTGCAGTCGTTTGATGTGAAAAGGCATTAAATACGTTTCCGTATACATTTTTTGCTATTACCGGAAACAAAAATATTTCCTTCTTCATTATTCAAACGGCTAAGAGCTATAACTGTCTACCCAACCAAGGGCTTTCCTAGGCAATACGTCTTTAGCATCTTCAAGGAAATAGCGAAAAGTCGCATTTCAGCTCTGAACTTTTATTCAGTCAAAATAGTTATGAAAAGTTGTGAATCGATGAAAGCTATCAATTATATTTATAAGCTATAAACATTGTTTTTAATTTACAAGCCCAATATCAAAATGAAGATATTTTTTTGTCAAATGGCTAAAATAATTTTTTTTCTTATACAATATCCGTAAGGTTATTATACTGTTTAAATCAGTGAGACACACTCCTTATATTTTTGTCGTACAGTAATAATTGTAGTATATAATATGTGCATGATCTGTCCACCATAATTTAGTCAAGGTGGGACGAAAGTGGAAGGGAAATAGACTAGTTTTCTTGATCTAGGATTAAAATCAATACTTTTATTTAGCCAGAAACGCTCATGCTAATGTTTATATATGAGATTAATTAAATCCCACGTAACCTTCAACATTTGAACGAAGCGCGTCTTTTAGGGTTCATCAGACAAATCTTATTCTATCTAATTTCGGCTGACGAAGACCAAAACCAATACTTATTAAGTTTCTTTAATCTTTAATCTTTAATTTGGTAGCAATTATGGACTCAGCAACTTTTAGGTTTTTTCGCTTTAGTCAACTAAGCCGTCATAATACCTATGAATTTGTTCATCCGAATTTAGTTTCTCTTTTTAATAATTGTTTATACTACCTTTAAAAGTCTGTAAAAATATATACATCTTCTTGATCTAGTTTACTTAGTTTTACCAAAATTTGTCTTTCTTTAAATATATTTTAGACAAACCCGTTTTTAAGAAAGAAACATGACATTACAAACATTGAATAATCAAAACATCTACAAATTCAGAAACAGACATACACATAATAGCAATAAATAGAATGCCTACAATTTATTGTTTAAATTTTACTCTAAATACAAACGAAAATCGTTTTAAATGTGTTTTACTAATAGCAACACACATGTTTAAATATACACACATTCTGTTTAAATCGTCTAGTGATTTGGATTACAGAATCCTCCAGGTACTAGTTCGGTTCACAATTGGCCGGTTTATTGTTTCGAAAATCGAATGTGACTTCTAGTGAACTTGAAAGTTTGAATGGGGAAAGTTGGCGAATGCTAAAATAGATTGTTCTTTTGTGGCTATTTTTAAAAAGAAAATTGGCAAACGTCAAGACGCAATTGTATAGATCTGGCAAATAGGAAAGCTTAAGTTTTATGCTTACAAAGATTTTCGTATTGATTATGATTGTATTTAATAAAATACTTATGTGGACAAACAGTTTACAGAGTAAGAATTTTTTAATTCATTTCGAAAAAATAATATACTTACCTATATATTTGGATAAGACTACAGGTTTGCCTATTAGGTAGGTATAAGTACATATATTAGCGTATTATCTAAATATTTTTACACTTTCGTAACACCACTAGAGCGTTAGAAAGAAAGAATGCCTACCTACAAGAATGTTCATTGTTCATAACTAAAAATGATCCAGTGGTTAAGTCACGAAATTACGCTTTCGAAAAATTTCGAAATCTGCATGAAAAATAGATTTTCGCATTCGTAATGAGTACTTACAATTACTATAGTTAAGTAGGTAGGTAGGTAGGTAGGTATGTAGTTACTTACAGCGCAGGTACGTAGGGTGCCTAAAAAGCCTCTTTGCTAAGGTAAACTTACTAAGTGCCTAGGTACCTACACTCTCCTCCTATCTGGAACGCGGCAGCGACGGTTGCTAGGTAAGTTAGATGCCTTTCTACCTAATATGTCCGCAGAAATAAGTAAGGCCAACAATAATAAAATTAATATCCTATAATACAAAATACAAAAAAATAAGTTAAAAAGCTCGTTATGAAACGCTTTGTCTTTATGTCGAGGCCATTGGCCAAGTTGGTCTGACCTAATAATCACAAAGGCCATATGGTTTTACAAATTAATGTTGCCAGATAAAATATTTAAAATAATAATAAAGAGCTATCTAAATATAGGTAGGTAGGTACATAGGTATGTAGGTAGATATAATAAAATTGTAAAGTGTGAATTAATTACAGACTGGTATTTAAAAATAGGGTATGGTATCTATCTAACGGTAAATGGGCAGCAGAGCAGCTTAGGTTACAGACGAGAAGAAGGATCTAGTTAACTTTTGGTTGGTATGTAGGTAGGTATTAAATTAAACATAGGTATAAAAAAAACATTTAAAATAACCTGATAAAAAATCATATCAGAGACCGTACAACAAATTACAATAAAATGTAAAAGTAACTACCTAGTTACATATTATCGGTATTTATGCATAGGACCTAAGTAGGTACCTAATTGTTGAAAGGTTTTTTGAACTAAATAAATATAGATTATCACATGTCAGTGATAAGATATTCAGTACTTCTATTGTAACTACTTAAAATATTAAGGTTAACACATAACAGCCATATCCATTCATTTTGAAATGTAAATAGACTTCACAAAAAAGAAATCACAAAGAGGTAGAACGTCCGCTTGCCCAGATGTTTTCTTTTCGTCTCTATCGTACCTATCGCTTTAACTCTAGTGTTATCTCTTTTACACCTGAGCACGTGACAGTCACGACCCCAACACATGCATCCAAACATGCAACCAGTCCCTCGATCAGTCGACAAACTGTACGAAAATCAAACAGATATCAAATTAAACATGGAATCGGCTGTTTAAAAATAAAAGCGTTGCCAAAAATATTAGCCTCGTTTTCGCAATCCTTGGCAAGTTTTATTACACTGCTGTTATGAAGGCGAAAGTTTGCATGGGTGTTTGTATGTTACACCTTCACGCTCAAATAAAACAATAAATAGGTAAGCATTTAAATTTTGTAGATTGTTAAAAATCAAACATACCTATTTCCAAATTTGAGAAATTCCCTAGTATGAGAAATAGGTATAACGCTTCTCTCCTTACTAATAAAACTTACCTACGCGTCCGTTGATATAGTAGGCATGTCACTTATTTTTTTTGTTAGCCAAAGTAAAGTTACACACCAGATCAAAGGGTGCGTAAGTTTTATTATGTAAGGGCAAAATTGTTTACTATGCGATGCCAACTTGAGGCCGTCTTTGGCTTAAATTTTTCAACTAGGGGTGCTCTCCAAACCGGAACAGAACAGTGGCTGTAACTGGTGTTATAATAAAAGGAATAGGTGAAATGTGCCGATGAAGAAGTAAAGTGAAAAAAAGCGGTGGCAGATACCAATCCGGTAGATTAGAATGTTGCAAATAGCATAATACTATACTACGCGTGAAATGTTTAAATTAACCATCTATGTACCAGAACTGGATTATTCTTTAAGGAGACGGAGGGGTGAGTAAGTAAACCATGAAAACATTAAGATACATGAAACATGACGTTTTATTCAGATATTGTTCGAACATTTATCAACTGAACAAAATCGCAGACTAGAACTAGGTTTTTTTAGTTATGCAAGATACACAAAATAAATTTCAAACGGTAAAACTTTACTACTACCTAGTTATTTTGAGATAAACATGTTTCCTTACTCAGTTAATTATTGTTATCCATTGTTTTTCGCATCAAAACTTCTGTACTCAAAGTAAAACGCAATAATTATTCAGCGAATGCGATAAATACCTTTGGTTTTTCAGCTTGGTTTTATAACTGGTTGTTATTATTACGCGACTGTGTTTATATTTTTGTATTTACCGTAGCTAAACTATTCTGTCCTATTTCTTTTGCCGCAGCTAATCGATTCGTATTTGTGTTGATGGCGACATTTTTATTTAAAAAAATCAATACGATGTAGGTACGTATCTACTACGTATTCCACATCCAAACAATTATCGTTGCTATTATATTTATATTTATTTAATTAATAATTTCGGGTTTAAAATATGAAATATGGAGCACCACTTGGTATCACTTGTTATTGTTCTTAAACCACATACTATAGATTAAAAGATATCAAAAATTTAATATAAACACACAAATAGTAAATTTGCGAGCAAATATTTCAGACAATTAAGTGATCACAGAATATAGTAAGTAAAATAGAAAGTAGGTAGGTATAAGGTAGGGATTGTATAGCAGTTTATAAGTATAGCCAACTTAACTATTCAGTGGCTTGACAAAATGGAAACTAAACCTCTATTTGGTGAAACATAAATTCCACTGTTTATAAAGTTTAAGTATTCCCTCATTTTTAAATAATTTTGTTAATAATGTAAATGTAGAATTTTAAATCAGAAACATTGAACGTCACACTAGGGACACTTTTTACTGAACAGATAACTTGCTCTCAAAAGGGGCCGATTATGTATCTTTTTCGTGATGATCACTGGGTAAAGTGTACATCAAATAGCTGCCAAATGACGTGTTTTATATTTGCTATCTCCAGTGATCAACAGAAATACAATAGTGATAGCAAACACAAATGACGTCATTTGACAGTTATTTTGATGTACACTTTTCCATTTTGAGTTGGCCACTGAGTCAGCCCCCAGTACCTTTTTTAATATGTATACTTTAATAATAGTCACTAATTATTATTTAATTTTATAGACACTCAATAAGTAAAAGATACCTAGTTATACCTACTTACTAATGCATAAAAGTCAAACTGCATGCACTAGCCAAAATTAAAGCATAATAAAATAAGGATGTAATTAGTTACGATGTTAATTTAAATATTTATATTACATTCACCAACTTCTTTTGATATGTCGTAAGCATTACTATAGTTTTGTTTGTATAATAAATACCTAGATTATTAGTATGTGGTCTGCAAATGCAACTTGCTGCAACCGAGTACTGACTCTATTACTGTCTCATAATTTATGAAATTTATTACCTTGTTTAATAATCTTTGGAAGTCTAGAACTTGTATAAATATCTAGTTCTATTAAGGGTTAAAATGTACATGTTTTATTGCATAGGCGTTTCAATTTGGTATCGTAATCCAAAACACTTTTTATCATTGACCTTTAAGAATATGGACATGAAATACCTACGAAAAAAGTCTGCCGTCGGCTACTAAATATGGCTGCCATTTTGACATTGTAAGGCTGTCCAGAAAAAGTAGAGTACCGATATTGATACATGTTTTATTAGTGACGATTGATAGTTAAGTTTAGGCAAATAACAAAAAAGGAATTATTATTTACCTACCGAAAGAAATTGGAACTATCACCTTACTTACTTTGTGCTACTCAATTGGCTTATACCTAAATAGGGAAATGTAATTAAACAAAAGAAAGAATATTTGTTTACTTTTCGCGAGCGTTTTTTTTTACATTGTGGCGTGCAAATATGCTTATTCTTTATATAAGTTAACTCTTTATATTTATTACAAGATTCATTATCATTACAAAAAAAAAATATCAGATTACATTCAAACCACTTTCTTTACTTTTAAGTGAGCACTTGAATGAATTCTTATTTAGCTAGACTGTAATTGATATTTTCAGTGGCAATACCTTGTCCAAATATTCTTTTCTGGGAACGTAAAATAAAATATCGACAATTGTAATAATACATCACTATAAAAATCTATATTTGAACTGTCACTTTGACAGCAAACTATAAAAGGACTACTCGTAAATCTTGATGAAAACTTAATTTAAATTTGAGTTAGACTACAAGATCCCAAAGCAATTATTGAGCTGTGTCGATGGTATGTACTAATTTACTTCTTTTTTTATTAGAAACTAGCAGACCGGCGACCTTCGTATCGCTTGACATTAACAGCCACTAACAGTTTGTATGGAAAAAATCACCCTATTTTGAATAATTATTTATTGGTGCTCCGCTCTTCTATTGGTCTTAGCGCGATGATATAGCCTATAGCCTTCCTCGTTAAATTGGTTATCTAATCTAATACTGAAATAATTTTTCAAATTCGACTAGTAGTTTCTGAGAAAAGCATGTCAACCAAACTAACAAACTTGTCAGCTTTGTAATATTAGTATATTATGTTACAGATATAGATTACCAACATACGAGCGAATAGGCCGCCAAATATTAGTAACGCTCCTCTACAAGCAAACCACAACAAGAATCGGCATAACTTAACTATACAACGTGGGCTTCTAGTAAAAACTATAAACCTTACGTTAAGGTAATTACGTTAGTATATATATATATTATATACTAACGTAATTTCGATTAGAAACACTAGAATATGTCTTATTGATAAACAAAGAATAAAGACTAAATTTAAGTTGATATTGTAGTCTCTATCACAGTTTAATAAAGACTATAATAGCAGACTGAACCTTGGAGTACTTTAGTCTATGTTTATTAATATGAAGGTATAAGTAGGTACCTTACATCAACATACATACAACATACATCAACAGTTTAGTCTAGTAGGAAACGTAGAAGCACCTCATACATGACGTAGCGTACATACCTATTATATAAGATGCTTTTCAAAGACATAAAAATATGTCCTTAATTCTAATAGTAACAAAATACCGATATCTTTATAGGTTAAAAATTAGAATATTTTTTAAAAACAAGATATCTCAAGGACAACACATCGATAGTTTTAATACCGAATGCGAAATAGGTAACTGCGCAAAACAAGCCTCCTCAGGCGAGTTTGTGACGATAAAACGTTGCTTTTACGTGTTTTTAAAGTATTGATACCTACCTGCAAGATAGTAAATAAAATAATTTAGACTGACAAAGAACAAGTAGACAGTTCTCTTGTTGGTATTTAGTAAGGGACAACAAAAGGGAGATTAAAGTGGAGTGCGCCCAACTCTGAACAGTAGCCATCGTCACTAGTGTCACGTTTAACGTATCTGATTGTGCATTTTACTTCCAAAATGGTGATAATAATGAAATTCTACTAATATTACAACTGTGAAAGTTTGTATATTTGATTGTTACTCCTTCACACAAAAACAGCTAAACCGATTTGCATGAAATTTGGCACACACAAAGAGGGTTACTTGGATCAACAGATAGCATAGTTTTTATCCCGAAAAAAATGTTCCTGCGAAACCACTAACCAGTAACCACTCGGCGACGCCGCAGGCAACTGCTTATCATAATACAAAATTCATCATGATTAGGAAAATTACAATAGTATGGTGTTCCACGAAATAGAGATGTCGTAGTTCTGATTTTGGCTATTAGTGACTCATGCCTGCTTATGCAATAGCTTCACCGTGGCAGTCTCCGAGTGCCACACGTCCTTTTTATACTTAAAATATGTATCTGAACGCCTGTATCTTCGAAGAGGTTGAGAGAAGTAAAACTATGGCATCCATGATTAACCGAAGGTACTTCCTACCTTACAATGTGACAATAAAATTAAGTAAAACGATTAAAACCTGTTGTATGTTGTCGAACGTTGCACACAATATTAACTGAAGTGTTATTTTCAAAATGTCACCAAATTAGTTCAATATGATTGATGATAAATATTCTCGTTAACAGATATTTATTCAATGTGAAGTAGAACAGACGCCATCTAGATAATTAAATTAGTAGGATGACATCAAAATATACACTGTTATGTAAATATAATTTGTAATGGTAACACTATCGTTGTACCGTCTTAGTGGCAACACAGGTAATTACAGTTCAAATAAGATTAGCTTGTTATATTTGACGCAAACTGTATTTGCTCAAAATGTTATACTAAGGAGAAATGCAAGCATATTATTTTTTTATAATATAACAAGTACAGATTTTTTTATCGAAGTTCCGAAACTTGTTCTAACATCTAATTACTTATTGACAAATAATAATAAAATAACTAGTAATGTGATATAAGTTACTTTTCTATACAGGTAGGTTTTGAGGTTTTAATAAAATAACTAAAAATTTAGTGGCGGTTTTAATTTACTAATTAGTAACTTATACAAGCCAACCGGTTACCGGTTTTTGTTAGGCTTAGATAGAGTACCGATTGCGAAAGGCGAAACCGGTAGACTTAATTTTAAAAATAATGGAAAAGTACAAATGTTATTTAAAAAGTGGATAACCATAAATTCTAAAGTTCCTCCAGATTACCAAGCAATGTACAAATTCTAGATTTAACCAAAAGAGTTATTCAAGCCTGACTTAGTAAAATTATGTATCTATCCTAAGAAAATTAATAATACAAACACTCATCGCAGAGAAACATAAAACATCAAGTAAGTAGCTCAGACCAATAACACTTTTTATTGGGCTGAGCTAGGTCGGTAGGTAGGTAGTCACTGGTGGTAATCTAAAATTTTGTTGCACAGTGCGCACCTACTAAGCTATTTTTAAGTTATCGCTATCTCTTTCAACGGCGGTAATAAAAAAGAGACAAAACATGTTTAGTTTGACATAAACATGACATTATTACAGACTTGTCCACCTATTCCTCGGTAAACGCTGATTAAAAACGTCACAAGTTGGCACTTGTCCGTACTAATCTAATATGTCTAAAATGTTCCATCTCTTTTCTCTTCATTTCATAAGAAAAAGATAGCATACACCTAAAATAAATATAGTTGGTGAATGTTACTTAACAAGACATACCTATCCTGTGCTAATGAATAACGTAGGTAGGAACTATTCAACACAAATAACAAAACATGCAGCGAGAGCGAGTAACTTCTTGGCTCTTTTGATAGCCCCCGCATGAAACAGGTGCTGTTTCCCGCCAAAGGATGATTACGCGTCTCATTACCTACATGTGAAAGCGTTTTCGAAAGTGCGTTCACCTTACAAGATGGCTGATAGCTGGCCTCTTTACACTCTGTTTATAGGAGAGACTCCTTTGTTCATGTTGCAACATTGTTTAACCCGAAATATAAGTCTTATTACTATGTAATAGGGTTTTAAAACGTTACACGAATAATTACTGCTGGTACAATTTCGTACTTCGTACATAAACATTCTGAATCATAATAATAAGACAATACAGTAGGTACTTACAATAAGTAACTTAACAATAGTACATAAACGGTACAATCGATTTTTTGTAAATCCGTAGCCTGTTAACCATTTTACAAAAAAAATATCGTGATTCTCTTGCCATATAAATAACAGTTAAGTAGGTAGATGGGCATTTACCAAGGTAGGTATACTGCAAAAGCAAAAAATTTATTAACTTTCAATTTTAAGAATAACCAAACCCATAAATACACAAAAAAAAGAAAAAATATTTCTAATATACCTTAGACTTAATATAAAATTGAAACAAAAAACTATGGTAATAATAAAAAAAAAATTGCAATTTCTAATATACCCTAGACTTAATATCAGATTGAAACAATAAAAACTATGGTACCTAATAATAAAAAAAATAATTGCAATGTTAGGTACTTATATGATTATTTTTATGCATTTTTTTGTCTGAGCTTGCAATTGAAGCCCCCTCTCTATTACTTATGTAATGTTTTGATACTTCGCAACTTATAATCGTTTTGAAATAGGTACTTACATGTTATTAAAAATACAATAATTAAACCGCAATGATTTATTATTATTATTAATTTTATCATATTCTTATCTCATGTGTCTCTTACACAAGTTAGTCAAAGCAAAATCAAACGTGCTAATTCTGTTACTGCAAACTAAATGAAACTTACTACAACTCAACTAAATATAGGTTTAGATATTGAGGTCTAGTTTGCATAATACATATAGGACTGTACCTATTCAAATGCTATAAAGTTATAGATATTTTAATTATTTATTTATTCGTAATTTTGGTTATTATTATTGTCAAATCTAATTACAACGCAGTTGATTAATTAACCATTGAGATAATAGATGGCGTCATTGTCAATGATACGGATAATGGACCTTCGGTATGATAAACATTAACTATGTGTTACATCAGGCTATAAAAATGATAGCATTAAATATTGATTTCACTGTTTTTAGTTGTATTAGTAATTATTCGTCGATAATACTTTTTTTTATATCTGAAGGCAAACAAGCTGATGGATTTCCTGATGGTAAGAAATTCACGCCACCTAGAGACACTAAAGGGTAGGCTTAGAGCAAAAGAAAGTTTACCGGCTACCTTACCCTCCGAACCGGAACTCGTCAACGGCAAGCACTGACGTTATGGCGGCAGTAATAGGAAAGGCTGTGGTACCAATCCGGGCGAGTCGCTGCGAAACACGGTGTTTATGACGGTAAGCTCGTCTTCTACGAGCTGCCTGGCTGGAAGTTTGATGGCCTATTCTGCAAAGGAGCCCGGACCAACAACACAACACACACAATACGGGGGTTGATGGTCATTAGACCGCCTCGATGGTCGAGTGGCTAGCGTACACGCCTAACTACATCGGCCAACCGCGAGGCTCGGGTTCGATTCCCGACGGGGGCAGGCATTTGTGTGATGAACATTTAGATGTCTGCATTTCCGGGTCTGGGTGTTTATTAAATTTATTCTGGTATCTATTTAAGTATTTCTATGTATTAGTATCGTTGACTAACACCCATAGCACATAATTTGCTTAGTTTGGGGTTAAATTCAATTTGTGTGATTTGTCCAGGGATATATTTATTTATTTATTTATTTATTCTACTCTCCCAAATTGTTTTTTTACAACGGAATTAGATTTGTGGATGATATTGGGAGCCCATATCCTGTAGGGTAACTCTTGAATCTCGATTTCATGCGAATTGAAAATTAAAAATAGTATATGTCACTTTAGGTACTATTGAACCAACACACTAGCGGATTATTATCATTAAAAAAAATAAAAAATAAAAATTGGTAATATTTATTAGAAAAAATGTAATTAAAACTGCTACCATAAAAGGAATCTTAACCTTGTGGTCATATAAATCATTTGTTTCCTATGTAGGATTATAAAACACGCTATTGATATTCAGTTGGCATTGCCGTTGAGTTCCTTACACATTGAAATGCAAACCTGTCATTGAACCTAGAATTTAGATTGTGATTTGATTATTACAATAGGTAATTGGTTGATCAATTTAGAGTAAATTTATAAAGAAAACTTAAATATCGTATTTAAGATAGCATTTTAAAATCATTTGTTGCTTGATTAACCAAACTTAAAAAGGAGATCATGAGTTCAACATGTAGGTGTGTGCGCTAAATATTTATTCCCAAGTCCTCAATTCCTTGCTTTCGTTTAGTGAATACAAAATTGTAATCTCGGCCTATATCTTAAAATCTTCCGTAAATATTTAGTAGGACATATTTATTTATTTGACGCCAAAAATTCTCCAAAACTCTAAAACTGTGTGTCTATTGCCAGTCACCAAAATTATAATATAGGAGTCGTGTGGTACGAGTACCCTGTAAATGCCAAGATCGTTTTCTAATTCTGATAACTGGTCCTTGTGTAACAGTTCGTGTTTCGTGATACGATAAATTGCTACTATTACAATAAAATTACTTTTATTTTAGTGTCACCTAAGTAAAAGTAGGTATTATAACTAATAACCGATGACTGGCAGCAGCCGTCAATTCGCCTGCACATTGACAAACGCCCCTTTTCTACATACATACACATCTTCACGCTAATTCCCTTTCGTGGTAGGCAGATAATACAGAGTGCCAGACCTCACGATACTGACAAACCTGTCTGGCTTCCTTCACATTCATTACCCTCATTCATTCATTACCCTTTTCATACAAACACGCCGGTTTCGGAGACTCTTGACACCACCCAACGCCCCTTTTCTGCGATGCATATCTCCATAACATTTATATTATACACATAAAATAAATATCCTTTGACAAATTATTAATTATGATAAGTCCCATACGGGGAAGGCAGAGATTATCGAGTGCCAAACTTCATGATCCTGACAAACCTGTCTACCTTCCTTCACATTCATTACCCTTTTCATACAATATGACAAAATACATTCCTAACACACACAAATTCTCTCTTTAGGGAATAATCACCTAAGGCACTAAGCACTCGACCAAACTACATACTTTAAGAGTGATAGATATGAATATTATACATAGGAAATCGAATACCTACGTAAAATCAAAACTGGTTACTGGTATTTTAATGTTAAACTTAAGCTAAGCCATCTAATATACATTCAAACAATACAATCGTCAAAAACATGTAGGTGTGTAAATTTACATAGAAGTAAAAAATCTTGGACTTTGGCCAGTTGAATTTATTTGACGATGAATAATACCGATTACTGGCATTTCCAACACGAAGTTGCTAAGGAACTTACATTCTACTTACATAGTCATAAAACAATAGGATTTGTAGTAGCGGATACGAAAAATAAAAAGTATTAACTAGCATTACCTCAGCATGTATGAAGTTGAATAATGATTAGTTAGCAGTTCCAACCTAATTTAAAAACAAACCCAATAATTTTAATGTATAAAAATATTTATTTTATGATGCTTTTTTATATCCAGGCTTGTAAAATAATCAGATATGGCTCATAGCGTGTCCTGAAAATGTGACATTTGCATCACCTATGTTTTTATGCACTCAATTATTTTTTATGAGTTACCATGTATAGTTATGATGCGAACACAGGAGAATAACGACTTAGACCCAAGTGCATCCACAGAAGTTTATACTTTGCATAACCAATTTCTGTGTAAGATATTTTTATCAATATAGCCCTAAATGCATAATATAATTATACAATTACAAATGAAAAAAAGAATAACGTTAATTGAGCTATGTTTAATAATGTAGGTTATTTTATATACAAGTATGCTTATATTGTAAACGAAAACGCGATGTTTGTGAGTAAGACTGCATACGTGACCACGGCAACGTTGGTTCGGAGTGTTCGGACTTTGTGCGGCGTGCCACAAGGTTGATTACTTAGGCCACTATTATTTTAAGTGCATTAATTAAGTTAACATTTATTTTACATATTTAAACATTTTTTTTACATTTTTATAATTTATTTATTTAATTTATTTATTTTTAAAATTTATCGCCTCTGTGATCTAGCGGTCCGGGTGTTGGACTTGACTGCATGAGGTCCCGGGTTCGAATCCCGGGTCGACCAACAAAAAGAAAATTGGATTTTTCCAATTTTCTAATAAAAAAAATGTTGGTCGGGATTTGAAATGTGCCCGGTTGACGATAGGCTTGCCACCTATCACATTGTGGTACTTAGTGTCTTCGGCTAGTTGTGGGTGCCTTGGTTGTACCTCTGCCTACCTCTTGTAGGATATGGGCGTGAAGGTACTTTTTTTTATAATTTATCTGCAATCACGACGATGTTTTTCTAAATAGAGTTAGGAGACTGCTGTACTTCAAAATAAAGAATGGGGTACTTACTATTTGAAGTAAATTGAGTTACTATGCCTTACTATTTGAATACATTCTCATAATGCGAAATCTTCAAATTTTTACAAATTTTAAAAATTAAATTCTACCCTATGTTAACGATAATATGAATTAGGTTTCTGCATATTTTGTAAGACGATAAATGTACGTACGAATTAAAAAAATATATGTGTGAGGCAATGAGAGTCCTTTGCCATCCTACAAAGTTTTATACACATATATTTCAAAAGCAAATACATTGGTAAAGTTGGTCAATAAAACGTTTCATATTAAGGTATGATGTAATTTGTACGTGATTTTCTAGAAGATTCTAAATACATGTGAATCTTACTTTGATATAATAAGTACATAACGCAATAATTGATTAGTTTTAGAGTAAATATTTGAAGTTGCATATGCGCTGGAAACTTCAAAGCCGGGAAAACCTTAAGCGAACTTAGCCTTTAAACGAGTTCCACCTTTTTTCTTCAATTAACCCATAAAGCCTTAAACGGTATATCATGTAACATGTAATGATGTTCGCTTTTAATTATGTATTTGAACTTTCTGTATACCATATTACAGTATATACAGGCGAGCTTGAAATGTTCAGCATTTTCAACCAACATTTTGGCCAACAGAAAAAAAACAAATGTAGGTAGGTGAATCAAACAAAAAAAGACACAAATCAAACTATTATTATCATGTTTATATTATCTATATCAAAATGTATGTGAAAATATCCTCTCATATCTGAAAATTTCATTCGCTACAGCCAGTAAGAAGTAATCACCGGATTGGCCTCTTAAAGGCAAACTTACTTAAGGATTGTTGTACGTGGGAAGAGAGGTCATTCCAGGGACACGATGTCTGAATGCTTTAAGAATTGGAACGAAATTTAGTGCCATTTAAGGGAGTAAAAAGTGCAAGGGAATGAGAAGATCACTTGACTATCGTTTGATTAGTTTATATTATGAGGTAGTTTTAAATTAAACGCTATTTTTTCAATGTATTGACACAAGCGAATACTGAATAGAGAAAGCAAAATGAATGCATAATATTGATGTTTGCTTTTTTGAATGGTTAATGTACTGCTAACCCACGGTTTTTACAACTTCACAGGACTAGTTGGTTTTTTTTTTAAATCACATCAGCTGCTCTGGAGAAGCTATGTGGGCGAACCAGTAGGATAATACCACTTATTTATTAATATAGTAAAATTCAGTTGGGAAAACGCAGCGTGCTGTATTAATTAAGATTACTCTATCACTGACCTCATCATGACCCTACAATCAGGTTTTATCTTTCATCGCCTTTTTTAGTTGCCATGACTTTATTTTTTATTGTGGGTATTATATCGAAGTTACAATAAAATTCAAAATTATGGTAACTTGCCCAATGCCTATTCTGGAGTATGTAAACAAGGACGTCTACCATTTAAGTATTCTACTAAGTAGTTATAATCTAAGCTGAGATAACCTTGGAATGCATTAATTCATTGTTCATTTCACTCGGTTTTAGACCTTGGTATATCAAGAATTATTTTATCAACTACTCATCTATCCTCACAAGGACGTGTGTCTCGTTAAAATCAAGTTATATGCGCCCTTTAATTTGCACAAAAAGAATGACATACTATTATTTAATTTGTTCTATTAAACATTTCTCTTCTGCAACTTTTATTTTATTCGAGCAGTTACATTTTTTTAAAACCGCTACGTGATACCTTTATTTTGTATTTTTATTGAAAATGTTGTCTTATATCAAGTAGGTAATTCTTTCTGAATTTGTGTTTGTTACAAAACTACATTAGATATACCTACTAATACATTTTTGTGTTACTTTGTAAAACATGTTATATCGATGTTACTTCTTTTAATGATGCATTGTTTAAATGATAATTGGTAGCTAATTAGCAGAAACAAATTATTATTGTTAGTACAATTTTTTTGTTTTGTTTTCCGTAAAGACGTTATTATTAAGTGCATTCGACTTAATTTGTAGTGAACCTATAATCACTAATAATTGCAAACTTTTTATAATAATTGTAATGCTCTAAATATAGGGGATCATTTTTCTCCGGGCCCAGAAACCTTGAAATGTCTAAAAAATATTTTAGTACTAATATTGATTCATATCAAATTTGAAGATAGGTAACATCCTCTTATGTCTAAGCGATTGAAAATCAAACTGTTCTAGAGCAGGTATACGTAAGAAAAATAATACGTTTCATTGTTGTAACATTTTATCTATCAATTCATATTAAGATTAAAGTTAGACTTTACTGAATGTGGCATATTTGAAGCAATGCTATAACTGGCCAGTTAATGTCAATTGTTTACATGTTATCTAAAAGTTATCAGAGGCAAGTGACAACAGGGGTTAAATGATTCAAGTTTATATTAATATTGCAGATAATATTTGTAAAATCAATGTCAATAAAATTATTAATTATTATAATGAACTCTGAAAAGGGAGCGTCTTGACTTTTAAGACCTTGAAGGTCCTTCTAATCCTTACCCTGTAACAATTTACAATCCTTCGTTAGAACTTTAAACTCTTGCTTGGGCTGTTGTTTCTTTTGTCGGGTGTTGAAATATAAGGTATAGTAAATGGAGTCATCGCATTCTTATTTTTGCTTACAGATAAATCTAGATATCTTAGTTACTAGGTACATGGAAAACGTCATATTAGTTGTACGAGGTTCTGTCTATCTGTTTTAGTGCATTTGTGTTTTAGAATATCATTCATACGCTATTCGGAGATTTGTCAATTAATAATTCTCAGTCAGAATGATAGCAATAAAACATTTTTTTTATTTGTGTATCGAACATGAATAGTAGGCACAATATACTACGACTAAGTTGACAAGATTAGATGTATATGAACAAAATGTTTGTAAATAGTGAATTAACTCGAATACAATTTTTCATAGATTAATATTTTCGCCTCTCAATCTTGGCTGGATGACCATTTAAAGATCACAAAATGAATGTTTTCTTTACATTTTTGTCAAGAAGCTGGACATAATTTTCGAATAGTACCTACATAATCGTAGGTAAGGAGATAATGTAATAAAGAAAAAATGTACGTATTGCAGAACGCGAGACCTCTTAAAATTTTACGCCAACCCAGTAGATTAGCCAATTGTGACTGGAAGACTGCGTATTTAGTAATTTGAACATGACTTTCACATTGATTATATTGATCAGTAAGAATCACAGACTAGTAAGAGAACTATACGTTGTAAGAATCAAGAACTTTCACTGCTTGAGTAATTCTGACAGCAAACAATTGTTAAATAAATCTAAAACAAATATATATTTTTTATTATTGAGTGAATAAATAGGTATGTCATTTAAAAATGCATTGCGCTAAAAAAAGATCACAAGAGATGTTTGGAATGCAACAAATAAAAAAGATTAAACCAGAGCAGGATGGCCAAGAGTTATCACTATTGATACAAAGGCGTATCTCTAAAGCTAGATTTAGGTACATATAGGTGAATTAGAAAGCAGTAGCAAATAGAATCACAGGCAAATAATCTCATAGCTTTAATATGCTTATACATACATACATATCTTCAAGCCAAGTCCCTTACGGGGTAGGCAGAGAGTATCGAGTGCCACACCTCACGATCCTGACAAACCTGTCTGGCTTCCTTCACATTACCCTTCATTATCACCCTTTTCATACAAACACGCCGGTTCGGAGTACTTATCTCATACCAAACCTTATTTCATCAGCACCTATCAACTTCTATTAAAACTCTAAGATTTAAATATCGTAAGAAAAAGACAACATTAAACAACAGTTAAAATGTAAGTTTGAATATCGAGAGCTATCGTTGCATCCTTTTCTAAATTACGAAAATACAAGTTACAAGTAGTAGGTATACCTGATTCTTCTAAAACTATTGCGTTATTTAATAGATTGTTAGGTTTATAGAACAAAGTACAAAAACAAACGGTGACCTCACTTGTTAACTGGGTTATTTAAATTGGTTTGGAGTTTGGACTCGCTATTTGTGAGGTTATCCAACCGCCAAATATTGCTTGGATGCTTTTTAAACTAGGTAATTATTATGATACATGTAACAAAATTAACGACTCTCAACGCTATAGTAGAGACTGTGAGATGATGTAAATTTTTTTGAATATACCTACCTAATTGATATATTTTGTGGCGTTGTCATTTGTGCTAAAGAAAAAAAATATGCTAGTGAATATTTCACAAATTACTTTCGACAGAAACCTAAAGGAAATTGTTTGCAATACATCAATTGATTTGTAGCGACTAGTTACTTTAAAATACACAAAGAAACAGTTTAAAATAATGCTCTTAAGTGATTATACCTACTCCCATATCTTTTTTTGGCTTAAAATAAAAAAATCCCAAAAGACTTCTGAGGCTCATAGAAATAAATACCTGTGTTTCAAAAGGGTTCCTTCAAAAAGAACAAAGGGTTTAGGGTTCAGCATATTTTATTTTTTATCGAAGCTCTTCAAAGTCATTTCGTTCACATGTAAAATGTATCTATATATAAAACCATATCCAAATTATGAGGAAATGAATAAATAAGAGATAAAGATTTATAACAGCAATATACCTATAACTTTACAAAAACAAATTTGTTCTTTAAATCGTATTCAATTAGCAACAACTTGGTCTTTGTAAAAAAAAAAAACACAATTCTAAATTCAAAATGAAATTGAACGGTTCGCGCTTTGATCACGCACCACGCACGTGGTTAGTTCACAGCTGCTCTAGGTTGGACTTTGGACCCGCTTACAATCACCGGTGTCGAGCACGACAGCACGACTCACCGAGAGTAATAGCGCCTTGATTTGCACTCAAATAGTTTTATTATTATCCGACTACAAAATGAAAAATATAGGTAATGATATTGATGTGTATGACCATTCAGTTACTAAGTAGGTATACTAAGCAAAGCAATGATTTATATAATGTAGTTAGCATATTGTAGCATTTAGTAGGTATGTGAATATGCATTATGAGATATTTTTCAACAGGTAACCTGTCTAATGCGCTTGAAGTGAGATTTTTTCCTAGTAACAGTTCCAAATTTAGTGCTAAGTATAACCTATGATGATTTAAATCAGTCAAATTTAGTTAATTCGAAAGTAGTGTCATATCTATAGTTCTAGCTCTATTGTGTAGATAGGTAGGTACATTGTTAATATGCAATAATCTAGTTAAATCATGTGATAGGCATCTAATATTTTCATCTTATTTTAATCTGCATGTGTATTCAATTTCTGAATGGTCTTTTGAAGTAGAAAGTTATTTTGCGAAATTCGATGTACGGTATTTGCTATAACGCCCATAGCTTGCTCATTTTTGAAAGAAAGTACTGATTGATTTCTTTGAAATGTTTCTGTTCTTTTCTGTTTCCTGTCGAAACCAAATTATCGTTTCGACTATAAAAAATGTTATGTAATTAGGTTTTAATTTGTGTGGTACCTATATTTGGATACGGCCGTAGGTAGGAACCTAAATGATGTAACGAGATGTAATTTTTCTTGAGTCTGATTTGGAAATGTTTCATTTGTTTAATTAGGTAGGTACTATACATATAGTAAAACTTGTCTTATAATATAGGTACAATTAATACCCACCTAACTTTTACAGATCCCAAAATACGAAATATTGATGATCATTCCCCAGAAAATCTTTTCTCTATATTTACGTTAGGCTGCAATAAATTTCTTTGTTAACTTCACAGAAACTGAGAAACGTACCTACCTACTTATAAAGTATTTTAAATTTTAAATTTGTTATCAGATTTAAATTTGAACTTCATTATTTGTATTCTGGCATCCGTCCAAGTGCCAATATTTTGGCGCCCATGTCGTAAAACCATTTATTAAATATTTCATAACTATTTTTGCATTTTTAAAATTCTGATTATTTTATTTTATGTTTGCCCCTAACTTTAGTAACGAAACTATTTATTCCTAGGTCTACGAAAGTTATAGTTTGGGCTCACATTTTGAATTTATATCACATCGAATTTGACGCCATGAAAATACATTTTTAATTTAAAAATCATTAACGACATATTTCATAGCTAACTAATATAAATTAATCCACATACATCCATAATATTATAACATTTAATAAATTGTAAGTAATTCTTGCTATTCAATGTAATGTTCTTGTATTTTGGTTGATGCATCAGTGGGCTGTGAAGGAAAACTATGAATAATGTCGCTGTCCAAAGTCCACAAGGTAAAATACACGGTTATAAAACTAGAGAACGTGTCTTTAGCGTGATATCAAAATTATACTTGTGTTTATACAAATATAGGTACGTTTTTGTGTCAAATTTTTAATTTATGTTGCATTCTAAATTTTTCTTTTACCTTACGAATAATATGAAAATAAATAAATAAATAAATCATTGATTAAGTTTTAAACACTATTTTCATTTTTTTTTTCTATACATTAACATACCACGTACCTATTTCTACAACACTATAATCAAAACACTAGATTATAACAAAACAATAAAATTGCAATATGTTACTCAAGTATGGAAATAGAGTATAAGTTTTTATAAAATTGACTAAAACTAGAACTTACCTTTTCCAAGCATTGTTGACCTATGGCATTAGGGTCGGCCTTAACTTCCAAAATCACTGAATTAGGTTGACTAATTAACCACATGTTGATTTTAGAGATAATTATTTAAAAAACTGGGATAATTTATTTCTACCCGATGAACTTCTATTGTTTATCTCACTCGCGTAAAAAATTTGTTTAAAAATATTTTTCGTAATTCGCTCTGAGAAATGTTTATCGCGTATTCTTTGTGGAAGTAAAACTGTGAATACTTCCATACGACGGCCATACTACGTTAAGTTTGCCACTGAAATGATAAAGAAGTGACGTGCGCGGTTGGCGACTCCTAGCCGTTTCAAAAAGTAGCATTCTATCTACTGATATTTTTAGTAGCATAGCACACATTGCTGGTTTTGAATATGAAGCTACGAAAAGTGATCCGCAAATTCACCGATGTATGTTAAAAAAGTACTTCTCTTATTTATACTTATTTACGAGAAATAAACATACCACGGAATGGCATTATTGTTGTCTCATGTTCTGTAAATAAGTATGAAAGAGATGGGCATTATAAATCTGGAACTTTAGTCGAAATTAGTTTTTCTATTTATTTATCCATTACAACAATTTGGTTTAAAACTTATTACATTTATGTAGTACATAATATACCTAGTAGAAACAAAACAAAGGTAACAATAGAAGATAAGAAATGATTCGTCGTCGTTGTAGTTTTCTACTGGTCTAAGGCTGCAGGTATAATCAGGTATAATAAAGTGGTAGGTAGATACCTAGTAGGTAATGCAAAATTGCACGGGCCAGATGATTTAGGCTATACTCCCTGCTGCTCCCTCTAGTAACAAGAGCTTTGTGGTACAATGTCTCGTAGGTACATGTTACAAGTCAAGATTTTTTAAAAAACATCGAATAACATAATTTTACAGTTAATTGTTATTTTTCAATTAAATACTTTTTTTCAATAAAATACATTTAAATTTATTAAATCGTTAATAAACCAAGAAGGGTTACTTTTGAATCTCGATTTCATGCAGATTGAAAATTGGAATCATAATTATATGTATATCATTTTAAGTACCTACTCTTAAACAGAAAACTAGTAATACTTGAACTAGTTATAAACATTTAGATACATAATAATAAGCAATTAATAATTTCATTGGATTCGTTTTTTTGTTTTATTTTTTTTGGAAATAAATGTTAAAAATCCGCTAGTACTATATTCAAGAGTACCCAAAAACGACGTATCCGATTCCAATTTCCAATTTGCATTAAAATCGAGATAGACTAATCACAGACCTCTAACAAAAGAAAAGGAGTTAGAAATTGACATAGCTACTTAGTGGCACCCTGTAGCCTGCACCTATTCTTTCTTTTGACACCAATTAGACTAAACTCAACTAAAATTAAGTTTAGTTCCATAAAATTTCATTTGTATACAATAATCAAATGAAAAAAAATAGCTAGTCTGTCTTAAGTGTAAGTAGTTCATGTTTTGACCATTTTAGTGTTTTACAGCAGCAGCAGCAGCAAACGCAACTTGAAGTATTTCATAAATTTTTAGTAATTTATTTTAGTTTAGTTTAACATACCTACCTAGTGTGCAATAGAATTGATACCACTGTTACTTAACATTTAACAAAAAACATCGATTGGAAGATTTGATGTTTTTTAGTAATTTTGAATAATGTTGCTAACTTTTTTTTTCAAATTCACTGGGCTTCTTGGGCCAAGCAGAGTGCTCAGTCCGAGACATAGTTATCTATATATTAATACGTGATGTCAACACTTTGGATCCCTTTTTACGAAAATTGCGCCCACGGAGGAGTATGAAATTTGGCACACTTATAGTTTACGTATAGGAGAAGTGCAGAACGCTAATATATTTTTTCAATAATAATGCTTATAAAGTACATTAAATCAATAAATAAAACCCTACCATGAACGCATAAAGCAGTATTATTTCTATCTTGCTAAATGTCCGCCTTTATAAGCAACTTTATATTATACACTATAAGGTCGTCTTTCTCCGATGACAAGTATTATTGAAATACATAATACTGTTTTAGGAGCTTATGGTAACCCCCCGATGGGTTCTTCCCCGATTTTAATATTGGTAAGCTTATTTGTGTCTTAAAGGAATCTAGAAATGATCCTGAAAATAAAAAGAGTTACTAAAGCACAAGATTTGATTGTGAGATTGCCTGCATGTTTTATAAAGGAGTAGATAATGCCATCACCCGGTGGTGATAGTGGGTGGCGGTGGTGGACCCGGTGTGGAACTGGACTCTGGAGAGTTCAGACAGGGCCACGTTGAATTCAATTGTAAACTCATTATCTATAACATTATTCTCACTGACAGAGAAGGGGTGAGTTGCACCTGAAAGAAAGTCAAAAGTTAGAGCAGAGAGAGGTGCTAGAGTTTTGGCGCCATCGAGAGAAAAAATGATCGAAGTTTTTTCATAATTATTGAATTTCGTGTTGATATTGAGTGAAATTAGTCAATTTTGGTGGCATTTTGTACAATTTTGTTCAGTGAAAGTGCACAAATGAAATAATCATGAAGAAATTAGCGTATCGTGTATTTCCTCGTTGCCGCCAAATCTCATTACATGAGCTTGAGTAAACAGGCCACCGCTTTACCCAAGAGCCTGACATGACTTCCTGACGACTTATGACTGATGACTAATTAAAATTAATTGAAATTGATATAAAATTTGATGCAAATTTCTACTTGACTAATGGCTAAATACTAACGTGAAGGCCAAAACCTAAAGAAAGAAAGAAGAGAGAGGTGCTATTTGTCTCTGCAAATTGGTTAAATCAATATTTAGGGTCATTTTCCGAAATGTTATCTGCTGTCACAACGCGTCGAAATATCTTTGTTTTTTTTCAGATTAGGTAAGAATCGGTAGGGTTAGGGTGAGTAGTTCAACAGTTAACCGCCCAATTTTTTGAATGATATAGCAGGAAGTTATTAATTCAAAATTTAAGTTTCTCTTTTTAGTTCAATACATTTATTTATTAGCTTCATAACTGTATTTGAAAAATGCTTTATTTGCTTATAGTTTTTTGCAGAAAAGTGTTTTTTTTTAATTGGGCATTGACTAACTGTGTCCATAGTATGGTGCACTATTAATCGGGGTGTGTTGTACAGTTAACCACGATTGTACACACTTAACCTTAAATATAAGGTTGCTACATCTAATTAAGAATTACTTCTTGCGATATTATGAAATATATTTTTTGATTGTTTTCAACTTACAACTAATTAAGTTAGCTACAAAATAATGGTACAATATCAATCTTATAATTTTATCCATCAAAAACTAAAGACAGTGTTATTAATTACGAGTACCTATTACAAGTAAGTTACAAATTTCAATAATCAACTTCAAAAATTGAAATTTGTTTTCGCAATGTATTACTTATAAATCTTGCGTGTCTGTGGCGATTATTCTTTTTCAAGCAGATCTTCGTCTTTTTGGATCTCGACGCTTTGCTCATATTGGTGGCATGAATTCCTTAGTTGAAATGAACGTTTTAGTTGTAGAAATCGGGCAAGTCTACAAACTGACGAAGGGGCTTCTGCATGGCCTCCCCGTTTCCTAAATGTCGATATAATGAGGCCATCTGTAAAATAAAACGAAAAATGACAGATTCAGCCACTCGTTAGTACAGAGTTAGCCATGGTTAACTGTAGAACGAGGTAGTTTGGTTAATTGTAGACCATCCCCTTCTCGATTGATTTTATTTAACGTAACTTTTAAATTATTTACACTTTCTACACAATACATAAGCTACAAAATACATATTAATAGGATGAACATATTAAATTTTTTGTAGTAATTACCTGAAACTTGTGAAACGAAAAAATGCTTACCTTCGTTTTTAATTTTTGAAGCTTATATTCACAAAAAACTTCATGTCATACAACTGTAGCGCGTATGAGGTCAAAATATATTGATTTTACGGAGCAGCAACGTCGCATTTGGCAAATATGGCCATGGCTAATTGTGTACAAGTGGCTAACTGTTGAACTACTCACCCTACTGTTGAATCTCGATTCATGCTGTATTGGAAATTGGAATTGAGTATTTCATTTTAGGTATTCTTCAACACACTGGCGAATTATTAACATTTAGTTAATAGTAAAATCTAAATTATCTTGTCGGATTCATTGAGCTTATTTGTAACTGAATATTAATCATCTGCTAAAAGTACCTAAAATGACATAGCTATATGATTCCAATCTCCAATTCGCATGATATCGAGATTCGTGAGCTAATAGATTCACAAAATGTAAGCCACCCTTTTTTCTTTTTCTTTGAAATAATTATTTTTGCTTAAGCTGCTACGTACTTATATTAATATGGGTACATATATAAATTACGTGTTACGTTGTTTGTCCGCGATGGACTTTTAAACTACCTACATAACCGTGTGCAGTTTGATCCAACTTGAAAGATAGGATAGCTTAGATCTCAATTTATGATCAAAAAATTTCCATCTGAGCGAAGCCGGAAGTACCTATTTTAAATATAGTAAAAAGAAGATGTATGAATTATTGGAGAATTATTAGGTAGGGATAGGATAATTGGAGAGCGGTCACTGCCATAAGCTTTTCCCAGAGTTTTCCGTTTTAGAAGTGAGGCCAAAAAAGGGGAACAAAAAGAGAGGCCAACAAAACTTTTAGGCATTTGCGTAGGTAACATTCTATGTGTTGGTGAACCATTACTTAACAGACATAACTGCAAGTCATCACAGGTATTAATAAGGTAGTTACCAGTTTAGCGCAACTTTCATATCAAAAAAATAAAAAAAATAAGTTTGCTATGTTTTTTATTCGCCCAAATCATATGACACTAGTTGTCTTATATCTGAATGCCTTTAGACTTACTTCCAAATTATACGGGTTATACTTTTTCAAGTAAACTTTATACAAATTCGGGTTTGCTATGTATCTATTTAAGTCCCGCCTCTTAATACGTAGTATTTACTATTTATATAATCTTTGGTAGGTACTAAAAGCCTCTGAATTAAACATGTTGACAGTTGAAGTTACCCATTAACAAAACAGGATGAGGTAATGAATTAATAACATTATACAAAGAATTTAGAGAAGCGTTGGAAGGGTGAGAAAAGTACAACGAAAGAAAAGAAATGCTCATTGCTCCAAGAGCAACCGCGTTAATTTCGTAGTTGAGGTCAGGTAAAGAAATTTGAGAGAAGGGGATGGAACGTTTTACTAGCACGGCAGTACCTGCTAAACCATCGCTTTTATCTTCCCGAAGACATGAATAACTCGAGACGCTTATGGATTTAGCTACTATGATTTAGCCATGCTCTTGCCATGCCTACAGGAATGCGGTGATGAACGGGTTGTTTTCATTAATGAAATATACGAGGGTGGATCCAAAAGTTCTAAGTCCGACCAAGAAAATGAAAGAAAAGTGGGTCTAAATTAATTTTTATTTTTCGACATAGGTAGTCTCCATCTAGCTCAACACACTTCTTCCACCTGACCTGCAACTTATTTATCCCCTCAAAAAAAAAGATTCCGGAAGGTCGGCGAAATAGTCGTTTAGTGCGACTATCACCTCATCTTTGGTCAAAAATTTCGAGCCACCCAAGTGTTTTTTTAAATTTGGAAATAAATGATAATCCGAGGGGGCTAAATCCGGCGAATAAGGTGGGTGGGGCAGCAATTCGTAGCGACAATCATGGATTGCAGACATTGTTTCAAACGAAGTATGAACACGTGCATTGTCTTGATGAAACAAAATTTTCTTACGCAACATTCCCGGCCTTTTTCTTTTATTTCTTCCCGGGTCTTCGTAAAAGGTTACAATAATAACTAGAATTTAAAGTTTGACCTTTCGGTAAATAATCTACAAAAATAACGCCCTTCGCATCCCAAAAAACAGAAGCCATGACTTTGTAAGTCGACAAAACGACCTTAGCCTTTTTCGGTGTAGGAGAGTCTGATCTTTTCCACTGTTTGGATTATTGCTTTGATTCAGGAGTATGGTGGTGACCATAAACCCAGCTTTCATCCATGGTAATAAATCTAGACAAAAAGTCCTCGGGATCAGTCTCAAAAAGTTCCTTACAGTCACGCGAAATTGTGTATCGAACTCGTTTTTGTTCAGCTGAAAGCAACCTCGGGACCCAGCGAGGACCTTATGAAACCCCAACTCTTCCGTTATTATGTGTTGCACCCGGCCATAACTAATGTTTGTTAGTATCTTCACGGCCATATCCCCGAAGAGGTAGGCAGAGGCACAACCAGGGCACCCACGACTAGCCGAAGATACTAAGTCCCACAATGTGATAGGTGGCAAGCCTATCGCCAACCGGGCACATATCCTATTCCGAGAAACATTTTTTTTTATTAGAAAATTGGAAAAACCGAATTTTCTTTTTGTTGCCCGACCCGGGATTCGAACCCGGGACCTCATGCAGTCAAGTCCAACAACTGAACCGCTAGACCACAGAAGCGATACTAATGTTTGTTATCTCAGCTATCTTACCAATGGTCAAACATCGGTCACCCAGTACGGATCACAAATTTTATCGATGTTTTCTTTCGTGGTAGAGGATGTAGGCCTTCCACTCCTAGGATCATCTTTAATGCTCTCACGACCGCGACGACTCTCAAGAAGTGGGTAGCTGAGTTTAACAGCTACCCACTTCTTGACACTGGAATATAATGTAGCAGACTCCCCCAAAGTGCTCACCATATCTTGATGGATGTCTTTTGGTGATAGGCCTTTTTTATTGAGGTACTTAATGACTGCACGGTGTTCAATTTTCTCCATTATTGAAAATTGCGTCAGATTGCTTCAAACAAATAATCATAGAAAATTTATATTGTGCAGTATCGGAATGAAACTGCGCACAATAAATCAATATGACACATACTAACAAATGACGGTAGATTTTAAAAAGATGTCCTAGCTCCAGGTAGGTTAGGCCACGAACTTTTGGATCCACCCTCGTAGGAATTCCTGTTTTTTTCTAACAAAGCATTTGTGTTATGTTACATTGGTGTGTGGGTCTGGGTCATATATAAGAAAGTTAAGAAATTAGTTGAGGTGGGAGGCAACATTAGTCGGTGATTGACCATCAAATTGCTATATAATTTAGTAGTCATTTCGAAAAAAAAAGTACGTGCTTTGCTTCGCTTTTACGTATACATATACTGCAATAATAAAATTTTGGAACAAAAAATTCAATTATTTAAACAAAAAATATTTTATTAATTGCTAGCTGTTTTGAAACTTAATCCAAAACATTTGGATACACAATATTTTTAATTTTCCATTTTGAGTATGAATAAACAAATGGCTGGGGGTATACCGACTCTGAAACAGGCAACACTAAGTCGGCTATATAAAAACATATAAAAAACTTAGAAAAAAGAAAAAAAAACAACTGAAAAAGGATTAGGTAAATAAGACAGCACAATCCCCATCTGAATAAAGTTTCAATTTTTCTGAAAAATACCCTTTAATAAAATGATCCGCTATTTATTGAAGTCATTTGTTACAAAAAATGTGATAAATGAAGAACCGCTTCAACGACTTTATGCAAACTTTACATAAACCATCTACCTACTAAATAGTTCGAAAAAAGCCTAAACATTTGGTTTGGATAGCTGAGCCCGTTCTTAAGTTATAAAATTATTACTACGAAAAGTGACATTGATTTTTTTTATCTATATACCTACTAGCTGACTCAGCAAACTTCGTATCGCCTGACATTAATACTTCGATAGTGGCGCAGTCTGTCGGACCCAATGTGTAACATTACAAAGTCAACATCTACTTATTATTAAATAAATAATTAATAAAATATTTTCCAGGAGATCAAAATGTGAGTCTAAACCATTTTCGAATCCCCTTGAATACACACAGAAAATTTCACCAAAATCGGTCCAGTCGTCTAGGAGGAGTTCAGTGACAAACACACGAACACAAGAATTATATACATATACTAGCTGACCCGGCAAACGTTGTTTTGCCATATAACTAATTAAATGACGATTGATCAGTTATCGACCCGGGATAAAAAAATAGGGGTTGGTGATAAAAGGGTGAAAATTTAGGGTTGTATGTACTTTTATATGTTGTATCATAAAAAAAATAAAAATTGCAAAAAAAAAATTAGGGGTGGACCACCCTTAAAATTTTGGGGGATGAAAAATAGATGTTGGCCGATTCTCATAGATACCGGATAAGCACAAAAACTTACATCAAAATCGGTCAAGCCGTTTCGGAGGAGTATGCAGACTAACATTGTGACACGAGAATTTTATATATAAGATTTACAAGATTAATACGTGATGCCAAAACTTTGGTCCGCTTTTTACGAAAATTGCGCTAACGGAGGAGTATGAAATTTGGCACACTTATAGTATATGTGTAGGAGAAGTTAATATTTTTCAATAATGCTGCTTATAAAGTACACTAATTCAATAAATGAAACATTACCCACACTACCATGCATTTGACACACACAAACAAAATATATTGATGATAACGATAAAAGATCACAGATGGCGCAATAAATGTTTGGAAACAAATTAGTTGGTCTTGAGAAATGAATTCGGCGTCCTTATCAACAAGATATTAAAATTTGTTATGGTTGAATTTCGAACAATGGGCGACCACTAATAAATGTATATAGATACTGAATCTTATGTTTAAATTTAATAACTTTCTAAGTATCTAGCATTATCTGGGAATTTTTCCTAATCACAAGTACCAAACCATAATAATGTTGTTCTAAATTTATCATGAAGTTCTAGCAAAATTTTGGTTAAGTAGGTATATAATATGTCCTTCACGCCAAAAGTATACTTGGAACTTTTTCGACAAAAAATATGAGCTGCTAAACATCATCAGTTAGGCATGACACGTTTAATACTAACACACGGAACAATTACCTACGTAATTATGTAATTATTGCCTCTGTGGTATTACAGTCCACGTGTTGAACTTGACTTCTTGGGGTCTCGGTTTCTATTCCCGGGTCGGACAACAAAAAAAAATTGAAAATGTGAATTATCAATTTTCTAACAGAAATAACAGGCTTGTCACCTATCCCATTGTGGGATGTAAATTAGCCACTTGGTGGGAAGTGGGACTCAGTGTCTTAGTCAGTGCCCTAGTTGTGCATTTCCCTACCCTTTCGGGGATATGGGCGTGAAGACACAACACACATTTATAATTCTCAAAAGCTTGGTTGACAATTAAACTTTCTCACCAAATGCCATAATTTAAATAGCTTAATATATAATAGCGCTACATTTTACGGGCTTCTTTGCAGAATTGGCCATCTGCCTCCCTGCCAGCAAAATGCGAGCAGCATCATTAGCAACTTGACATCTGATTAGCTGGTAGAGTTCCACAGTGACTCGCCCGGATTGAAAATACCATCCCCTTACCTATTCCTGCCGCTATAACGTCACTGCTTGTCGTTGACGTGTACCAGTTGTAAGGATGAGGTAGTCAGTAAACTTACTTAGCTCGAGGCCTAACATCCCGGCCACAGGTTGGCAACGCACCATTACCACCTTTGGTGTCTCTAGGCGCTGTGAATTTCTTTCTATCAAAAAATCCTTTTATTATTTAATTTCTTTCTATCAATTATCATCGATTATACTGAAAAGTAGATTTTCATAGGCCATTCACAGTAAATTTATACACATAGCATTTCATATTTTGTTAACAGCTATCGGTACATGATACTATGGGGAGGACGAAATTTAAATTAACGTCATCTATTATCTGCCTTTCAGAAGAGAAACTAGAGTAAAGTCATTCATAGATAGACATAGATATCTGTCATTTTTATAATTTTGAAAAAGTTTTTAATCTGCATTCAAGCATCGATTCTAAGCATCAATATTATGTGATTTTCCTTTGAATACCTGCGTCTGCAGGTACTAATGCTTTTAATTTTTAATTGTAAAAAGTAAGTTTTTTTACGTAGGGACTATTACAATTTCATTACTTTGAGTTAGTACATTTTGTTTTTCTAATTTTCTTCAGTTACATACATTGCCATATTTAGTATAAAATTATTTTTGTTACTGGCAGCACAGGATGTTGATATACTTTTTTTCGTTACATGCATCGTTTTATTTAATATATTTGTCAATTAAAGAAAAATTTAATTATAAACGTTGCAAAATATGTAAAAGAATATGTTTTGTTTTGATATGAGGTTAAGAAAGGTATATTTTTAATTTACTAACATTTATATTTACGAAAATAGGGAAAAAATGTTCTACAAACGTTTCTATTTACGCATAAAATGATAAGCACGAGTCGATGACAGCGCCAATTGTGGCAACATGGCGGAATTGAGATAATCATATGACCACTTCTCGTCACTAGGTATCTCGTCTATTGATTTGTGTCTTGGTCTTGATTCTCGCTCGACATAGTTTTTGTGTGTGTTAGAAATGGCGAGTCAGACACAGGGAATCCAGCAACTTTTGGCGGCTGAAAAACGTGCCGCAGAGAAAGTATCCGAGGCGAGAAAGCGTAAGTTATTAAATTGCGTATCCATTTGTCATCAGACATTCTAGACTTAGTTGAATGAATTGAACGTAAAACCTCTTCTTTTCAGTATTATTTATCGTATTTCCTAATTATTACTGTATCTCTTTAGTGCAGTTGAAACAAAAGGTTGGTGCTTAATATATTTGCCATGGCATAGTTTATTCTTGATTTGAGTACAGCTGCCTAATCAGAATAATCACATGACAAGGCTACCGAGATCAAGTACAAATGATGATTTTACCTTAGCTGCATCAAAAGTCATTTAAGACATTTTACGAAAAGGGTGATTACTTATTATTATTTCATTATTTGTTGAAACTTATCTTAATTCACTATAAATCGGAGGTTTTGTGATTCAACGTTTATTATATTATATTAGGCAATATTTAGCATTTAAGTCTTTATTTTTAGTGTTTCGAGTATATTTTGTCATTAAAACAGTTTATTCTGAACAACATATGAACAGTTTCTGTTTAAACTATACAAATACTCATACTGTATAAATATCAATTACTAAATTTAGATGTGATCAGCTTTAGCATTTACTCATTCCACTCCCAAGATCCACATTTGCAATAAAAATATGTTCCTGTTTATTGCTACTGGCAACACCATTCCATTTTTCTAAAAAAACATAGGTACTATAGTTTTGATGAAATTGTCTAGAAAAGGTCACCCCTACAAGACATGTGTATTTTACTGTTCTAGTCACCTTAAGTGATACTTTTTTTAGTTTATTTGATAATGAATAAATCCCCTATAAAATCTGTATTTAGCTCTTATAGTTACATTAAGTGATACTTGTTATAGTTTATTTGATAATGAATAGCTCCCAAGATCTGTAGTTAGCTGTTATAGTCACATTAAGTGATACTTGTTATAGTTTATTTGATAATATAAGATCATTCGTTAGCTGTTATAGTCACATTAAGTGACACTCGTTATTAATTACTTAGTAATGAACAGCTTTTTTCAACCTAAACTCTCCAGGTTCAGGTGTCTTAGCTTTAGAAAATGTTTAGTATATCTATGAACAAAAGAACTCAAACTGCTTTCTTTCACTGATGACCACTGCTGTGTGTTTGGTCTTATCTTCACACCTTTTTTCAATATCTATCCCTCTCTTCCTTTTTCTTTTTTTGTCTTAAATATTAATTTTCCATTATTTTTAAATGCTTAAATTCAAATATTACAGGAAAAGCGAAACGCCTAAAGCAAGCCAAAGATGAGGCTCAAGATGAGGTAGAGAAGTACAGACAAGAGCGAGAAAGACAATTCAAAGATTTTGAAGCCAAGGTCAGTCAAACATCTTTATTAATTATAAACTTGAGATAAAATTATTTTCCGATCCTACTTATATTATAAATGCGAAACATACAAAATCAAAATGTTTGTTTGTTTGTTACTCCTTCACTCAAAAACTGCTCAACCAATTTTCATAAAATTTGGTACTTATAGAGGTTTACTTGGATTAACACGATAGTTTTCTATTGTTAAAAATATTCCCTCCACGTGACCCAACAACGTGGGCATCAGCTAGTCATATATAAACTTTAATTTATCAGGTTGCTTTGGTGTGTTATTGCAGTCACCACTATATATCTATAAATATTTATGGTTATGTGTATTGTATATAAGTTTTTTCGATTAAAGATTGCAAGAATATAGATGAATGTAACATAGCATTCAAAATCATCCAATAATTAGCAAAGGGACATGACAACTCCATAATAATTTGGTTGTTTAAACTGCTTTAGGTTGTCCAGACTATGTGATAGAGTTGCCATCACTATAACTTAAGTACAGTAAAACTGACTTTGACTTCAATGAGTAATTAATACATTACAATAACTCTTTATTGTAAACCAAATGCAGAGAAAATACAAATACATTAAACAAAACTTAAACTATGAGATACACAAATGCGGCCTTATCACCAATATTATAAATTGTCTATTATTCTTGATTCCTGGGATTTCCTCATTAGATCCAGACTTGGTGGCTATGGGACTACCTTAGAAGTAAGCTATTTCAAATAAAAAATGATTTCTAAAATTGGTCCAGAAATGATGATAAGATTAACATAAATGAAACAAAAAAATAGAAATTGAAAATAGAATCTTCAATTTTTACAAAGCCAGCTAGCAATATGCCTCTATAATGTTCATTAGGTCACCAATGTTACCTTCCAGCCTAGAGGGTAACCAGTAAACATATTTATGTAAGAGGTTAAAGAGATAGACATTGCATAATCATAAGTCTGTACTCAGCTAAATTTAGTGACAGGAAATAAATCTGCACGATAGTACATACATTCCTACTAATCCCACCATCAAATACTGTTAAAAGTTTAGTTTTGTAGATTGTAGTTGTTGATAAAAATCTTTCCAGCACATGGGCACAAGGGAAGGCGTTGCTGCTAAAATTGATGCTGAGACGAAGGTGAAAATCGAGGAAATGAACAAATTAGTGCAGTTGCAACAGGAGCGAGTATGTATTTTTAAATAAGTTATCTTTAGTTTGTACTGACTTTGTGGTTAATTGTACTTACAAAATTCACTAATTAACTTCTTGATAAAACTATCTTGTATAAATTCTTTTGAGGTAGGTAAGACATGTCAAAAAACTACCTTTTGCTCGCCTCATTGTTGCCTTAACTATTGCTGTTAAAGAAACAAACAAGAACTCCACACTGGAACACATCAGTACTGAACCTTTGGTGTTGTGTTCTAGTTTGCAGGTCCTTGTAGCCTGAAAAGATATGCAAGACACCTAACATCCCAGTGTCTTGTATCAGGAAATCCGTGTCACTGTTTATCTTCCAATATCATAAAAAATATTAAGTGATTAATAATTAAAAACTTAGGACTTATGCAGGTATAACCCCCAACTTTTAGAAGACACGTCCCACAATGTGATAGGTGCAAACCTATTGTCAACTGCTATGAAATAATAGTGTGAACATAATGAAATTAGAATTTGAGAAAAGAAAAGACAAAGTGGGACTCACCATTTTGTCTTTTCTTTTCTCAAATTCTGTCCACGTTAACAAAAAACAACTTATGCTGAATAGCACTCACATAAAAAAATTGTCTTATGAAGACTCATAGCTGTAATTAAGTAAATAAATTAATATAAATATTCCTGGACAAGTTACACAAATTGAATTTAACCCTAAAGTAGGCAAATTATATGCATGTGTTAAGGGTGTTAATCAATATTTTAATACATAGAAATACATAAATAAATACTAAAATAAATTTAATAAACACCCAGACCTGGAAATACAGACATCTAAATGCTCATCACACAAATGCCTGCTTTCGACGGGAATCAAACCCGAGCCTTGCGGTTGGTCAGTGTAGTATCCGTGTACGCTAGCCACTCGACCAACGAGACAGTCAACAAGGCGATAATTAATTTAAAAAGGACAAATAAGATGGTAGTCCAAGTTTTAGTTTCCCTGAAAATATAAAATGTATATAGTGGCATTGGCATTTGTGGCAAATGTTTGTGCCTATAGACATCTACTGCCGATATTAGATCCATTTATTTCTTTAATAAAACATGAAAACCCTATCTTGAATTTTTAGATCCATTAATGTAATAAATCATTTTTTTATTGTCAACAGGTTATTCAAGATATCCTCGCTTTGGTGTATGATATTAAGCCTGAGCTGCATGTTAACTACCGTTTTGGTTAAACAGATTATAAGTTTAGAAGTTCGCGCTCAAAAGCTCCGCGAGTAATCTATTAAAATAGTTCTTATTGTTGTTATTATTATTGTTTAATCTGTAGCCATTATGGTATTTGCGCGGGAAGTCAAATTTGATTGGTTTTTACCAGTGCTCGTATTTTGTAAACGTGACAGCGACTTGTCAAATTACAACTTTGACATTAATAAAAGCGGAAAGTTTATGATATTTGATCTTATCAAAAGTTAAAGTGTCGCCTGTTACTTCTTTAAAATATGGACCAGATAATGTCAGATGTGAAAGATGCTGTCAATAGAGACGTGTACATTTAAAAAATGGCGTCAATCGTAAACTAAATTATTCATCTTTTGCATTACAATCTCATAATTTTGTTATATGAGAAATTAATTTTCAGCTGTAACGAACATAAGACGGAGCGAATGAATCTTGAATCCATGACGGCATTTTTCTTAAGTCTGACAGATGTCTGAGTTTGGTATGCCCAGTGTAACCGCGTCATGGGCAAATTTGACAGCGTTGACTGTCGGATTATATTGACACGCGCATACTTGTATCAATGTTGCCATTTGCTGTATATAAATAATTGCTTATTGGCATAATATTATCACTCGGTCAAATCAGCTCGATATCATTCCATTAAGTAACGCCGGAAGACCCATTAAGAATAATACACAAATATTTAAAATTGTATGTTATTCAATGTTGTATGTTGAATAGAAATATATGGGAGTTTTAAAAAGTATATTTGCAATCTTTTTATTTTTGTGTTAGCTTCAATTGTTGCAGTGTACAGTATTAGATGAATATATTATAATGTCAAAATAGCGTTTTATTTTTCTTTTCTACTTTGCTAATTTCAACGGCGAGTTGCTGTAACAAAAGAAATGAAATTAGGGTACATACATAAGTTTCGGCATTATAAAATATAACATACACTTATGCCCGTTTCCTATAATCAACGAAACGCAATCCTTAACTTGAACCATTCGTAGTTTGCTTAAATGTAACGGAGCGTTACTCTTATTTTCAAAAAAATGTTTATTGTTAACTCAAAAATGAGTAAACTTACTACGTAGGACGTACTAATTGTACAAAAACTACAATCTGTTATCAAAACGACTCGTTTCTTGAATATAAGAACCGGACATTAATGTCTATCTTCTGTATCACCTAGCTCCTAGCCTGTAGATATGTGTCGATGTATCCCAGATCCCATAGTTAATGGGGAAAAGGTATTACAAAAATGTTACAAAGAAATCACAAATATCAGTCAATACATAGTATAAAACAAAGTCGCTTCTTTTGTCCCTATGTCCCTTTGTATGCTTAAATCTTTAAAACTACGCAACGGATTTTGATGCGGGTTTTTTAATAGATAAAGTGTTTAAAGAGGAAGGTTAATATGTATATTTTATACCCGTGCGAAGCCGGGGCGGGCCGCTAGTAAAAAATAAAAATATAAAAGGGGAGTTTATCAGAGATTCACCGAGTTATAAAATCAACAAAACAAAAATTAGGCACATGTATACACACGAATCTTTAAAAAAATGTGCATCGTTTTATATACATCTTTCCCTTAAGAGAATGTTTCTTTCAAAAATAGGTAGAGAGAGACTGCTACTAACCTCAATAAGAAGTGAATTCCCTAATCGAACCGTATTAACAGAAAAATAGAATATAATTTTGAAATAGAGGGAGAAAAGCGTATTGCCTTTACAAGGTCAAGTATCATCACCCTACCGGACTACTGGGATTATAAAGGATATTATAATCATGAATAAAATATAGAATGCCCGTATTCCTGCAAAGGCGAATTAGCAACCACAGCAAACGGGCACGAAATTCCGAAACATCTCAGTACGAATTTATATGAATCTTATTAGGAAATCCGTCTGCTTTTCAATGCCTTGAATAGCAGCGGATGCTTAGAAACAAGCATTTTTATTTGGTACGCAAAACCTACCTATGTTTTTTTTTATAGAAGAAGAGGTAAACGAGCAAGTGGGTCACCGGATGGAAAGTGATCATCTCTGCCCACCCATGCTGCGGTTTTATAAAAAAAAACATTCAGAATATTTAGTATTTACTGAGTATCTTCTATGCTTAGACACAGTTTTCCTGTATGTTCGACCTTCACATATTCTCTGTTAGCTTATTTAACTTTGCGAGTCCTATGGACGAACAAATGTTAAGTTAAAGCTTTCGACCTATCTTTCATCCAAAAAAACTACGCGTTAGTAAAAAGTAACTACTTCTACTATCTGAGTATTAGTCAAACATTTACATTTATAACTAGCCGATCCGGCAAACTTCGTTCACTTAACACTCGATACTCTTTGCCTACCAGTGCAGGTTACGTGGTGTGAAGATGTACGTTTAGATGTTTCTCTACACTCCAGATTTAAAGTTATGTTGTCACTTTAAATACTACTGACTATTGTTATGTCTGTAATTTCTAAACTACAAAACTTATCTATAACTTGGAAAAGTTACGGCACAATCTGTTAAGCAAATACTACAAAAAGAAAAAAGAATTAATTAACTACGGACTACGCAATCTACCTATGCATTAATGAATTATAGCCAAACTTAAATTTTGACTATAATACCGGGACCGGGATACAAAATAGCCTATAGGCTACTTTCAGAGAAAAGTTATAACTTTTCTTAGAACCTAACTTTTCTTAGAAAAATTATAACTTTTTTTAGAATGTAGGGTACCTACCGACATGACAAATTTCGTTATGATCGGTTATAGTCCGATGTAGTTGTAATAACCGTTGTTAACAACGTATTAGCCATTTCAAAATAAGAAGTTGTGATCAGTTCAGTAGATTCGGCTTGAATCACAGTCGTGACATAGACAGACAGACAAACATTTTTTATAGTGAACTTACATGGTGATTAACAAAACATCTGGGCCCTTACCATGAGTTTACGGCTTGTCAAGTTTACTATACTCGCTACCGTCTCAAGTTTACTATACTCGCTACCGTCTCAAGTTTACTATACTCGCTACCGTCTCTAAATTATTTGTATGGAAACTTTGAACAGCGTTTCTATTGGTAATTAAGAGAAACACTCTTGGACCAAAAGTGTCATAGATTTCGACACTTAACTTACCGAACGTAAGTTAAGTGTCGAATACCAACTCATGGTAGAGGCTCTGAAGATAATGGATATAGAGATAATTAAGTAAAAACTTACAAAATATTGGCTCTTTCTCGTATATGATTAATCCACTCAGAGGCCAAGCCGACTTTCGAGAAGACTGCTGGTTTGTCGGGTTGATCACACCTTTTAGCTGAAAACGACAGGACACCCACCAGAAGACCGTCCAATACGGCTGGACCACCTGCATCGTGCTGAAAATATACACAGAATTTTGTGATGGCAGGATGCATCACATTATACGCGAAAATGCACACGTCTCTAGGGGTTACCATAAGCTGTTAAAACAATATTATTTTAATAATACTTATTGTCATCGGAGAAAGACATCCTTATGTATGTCATTACATATAAGTCGACATGTAGCAACATGGAAATAATACCTACTGCTATAAGCGTTCATAGTACCATGGGCCCCTAATGCTAAGAGACAACTATAGTCTATAGACAACATAGATGCTATAGGAATGTCGCTATCCTCTGACTTAGTCAATAGGTTTATTGTCCAAGTTTACCGATTACCCTACCCTTCAGAATGGAACATAACACAGTGACAAATATTATTATGGCGATATGTATACATATTTAATATATATAATATATAAAACATTTTATTGAAACGCACGCATGCATGCATGCATGCGTGCGTTACAATAAAATTTTCAATTCACTTACATTACAAACATTTTTGGCGACTGAAATATATCCCGCGCAGAAGTTAGACCTCGTTACCAGCTCCCTGTGTAAAATGCAAAAACTTTTAATATTTCTAAAAAATAGTCATAGAAGTGAGTTTTGTTATAGGCCTATTAATCGCGTAACAAACATACAAGAGTTTAAGTGTTTTTACATTTTTTTGAACGCTTGTCGGGTTTAAAAAGTCGGTCTTACACACTTCCACGACTAAACCTCTATACTAATTTAAATAAGGTTATATGCTTAGAGATGAAATTCAAGTTCAAACATTGACTACTTTTTTGGAAATAACCCAAAGAGAGACATACGTGAGATAGTGACCGCCAAGTTGGTCGAGTGGCTAGCGTACACGCCTAACTACATCGACCAATCGTGAGGCTCGGGTTCGATTCCCGACGGGGGCAGGCATTTGTGTGATGAACATTTAGATGTCTGCATTTCCGGGTCTGGGTGTATTAGAATCGTTGACTAACACCCATAACACAAACATATAATTTGTTTACTTTGGGGTTAGATTCAATTTGTGTGACTTGTCCTGACATAGTGAAAATAAAATTGATAGAAGAAGACGTTACTTTGCGGAAATCCATACTTAAATCTAAATAAAATTATTTAATTTGCAATTTTCCGCCAAAAAATGTATACGTATTATGGCGTAACAAAACAGACAAAATAGTGCTCTAAGAATAAATTGGACTTACCGGAAGCTAAAACTCCCAAATATATCCAGCTCCACACAATACACACCACTAAACTGTTTTTTCGCGGGTAAACAGCTGGTAAGTAGGGATATAATACATCTAATTGCGATCACCACAAGGTTTCTTATAAGCTCGGCTGAATCTAAGGAACATCTAGTAAAGTAAACTCGGAATATCACCTGCCGTATACTTCCTGGCAATCTGCAAAATCGTAAACTGGTAAAGTGAGTTTCTGCAAAAGAACTTGGCCTCCCAAACCGCCAACACCCTTCAAAAATAAAAGAATATTAGTTACAACAAAAAGCTTTAATTAATCATTTGTAAGTGCCATTCCCGGCAGTTATTAAATAAATAAATCCTGGGACAAACGACACATATTGATCTAAACTTCAAATTAAATTAATTGTGTTTTGGGTGTCATAGCCCATGCTGCCTGGCAAGGAAGGCAGATGGTCGATTCTACAAAAGAGCCCGGACCAACACGGGGGATATGTCGAGAAAATTCATAGATGTCTTCGATTCTCTAAAAAGATGTTGCAATTAACTATTTAGGAGAACATACCAGAACTGAACCCCAACCAAGGAAGGTGATTTGACTATCAGTAGCCACGTGTTCCTTATTCGAATAGTTGATCTTCGCAATGTTGTCCGTTCTGTCGAATGACAAATTCTTATGGAGTCTAACCACCGCGAAGTTGAACTCCAAGTTCGCAGGCTTGTAGTTGGGGTGGAAGAAGATCTCGTCGACGCGGTAGAGTTCCCCACCAGATGTAGCGTTCGGGGAACCCACACGCATTGTAAGCATTCTTACGTATTCTCGGAAGAAACGATTGTTATATTGCCTAGAAACAAGAATTTTAAATAGAAAACAGCTCAAAGAACCCACTGGAGATGGGTCAAATTCTTACACAGTGATATATTTTTTTAATTTATTAAGCATGCATCTTCTCTGTTGTCAAATGGTCTAATGTCGGCTTTGGCTACACGAGATCCTAGGTTCGATTCCTCAAAGGTGCAACTCAAAATCTGTGTTGCAGTTCAAAGTTAAAAAATAACGACATTGCGCAGTATCCGGTTGGCTATAGGTAGTACCTTCGGCTAATCTTGGGAGCTATGGTTGTTACCGCTGCCTACCTGTTTCCTGTGTGCGGGCATGAAGATTATCTACTTATATTTTTACTAACCGGGCTTCAGGTGACAACAAAGTGTGCTGGAGCTCTAGGCATAAGCCGCATAAGGTGTTAGTTATCATAGAGCGTCGACGGACCGCCTCTGAAGTATAAATCGACAGAAAAAATCAATTTTGCTATGTACATTATCTCCTCGTTTAGGATATTAAAAGCTGGGTAATCAGTGAAATAATTTCACAGTAGAATTACAACCTCCACTACAGTTCATCTGTGACCAATACCAAAAGACGTCACACCGTTTTATAATAACAGCAATATCCTTATTACTCCTCGTTGCTCTGGATCTTCTCCTAGAACTGGACCAACATGGGAGATACAATTGTAGCTGATACTGGTTCGCTATCAATAGCAAAGGTTTTTTTTATGATAATGGAAGGCAAACAAGCATACGAATTTCATGATGGTGAGAAATTTACGCCGCCTAGAGACACCAAAGGTGGTAATGGTGCGTTGCCAACATGAGGCCGGGATGTTAGGCCTCGAGCAAACATAAGTTTACCGGTTACCTAAGGCCCGTCACACACGTAGCTATAATATATATTAATATGAACTATAGCAAGACATATTACAATATATTTTCTATACAAATATTCAAGCGACCGCACATGCAACTATAATATAATATATTTCTATGACGCCACCAACGAATATATCATCGCATATTAATACATATTACTAAAGCGTGCAAATGTTAGGCCGACCATCAATGAATGACGGCAAAATATATATTATAGCATCGTCTCCGTGTGTAGTAGCTTACTATAATATATATTATAGCGTGGCATATTAATATATATTATAGCTACGTGTGTGACGGGCTTAACCCTCCGAACACGTCAACGGCAAGCATTAGACGTTATGGCGGCAGGAATAGGTAAGGCGGTGGTACCTACCAATCCGGGCGATTCGCTGCGGAACTCTTCTACCTAGTACGGTACAAGACTGGCCTTTGTAGCAGTGCCAGGACTGTTTCCCTTATTTAGATTATATATATAGATTGTACATATTAAGGGAAACAATCCTAATAATAAGCCTACCCCTTTTATAAAACCGCCTGGACTTACAAGTTCAGACAATGGGCGGCTGTTATAACTAAGTCAGAAGCGATGATGGCACCTCCACACCATAGTTTCCCATTCAAAAGCAACGCTGCTAGGAACGGATGGTCTTCAATTGATGCGGCCTCGTCCGGATTGTATATGCGGCGGTAGCGATGGTCGAGGGGAGGATCGATGGTTTCCTGTGCTAGAAATTATCAAAATAAGATATTTTCAAGTACATTTAATTTCACCCCGCGTCAAAATCTTAAAATAAATAAAAATAAAAATATTTATTTAGCAAAAACCAAGTTACAAACTATTACAATTTTCTGGCCCCCACACTAGGCTGAGCCCGTCCTGTGGGGGAGAAGTTACATTTAACATAAATAAGCTTATGGTTAGTCGATCTTAATACAGTTTTTTTGTTTCTTAATTACTTATAAAGATATTGCGTATGGACTATACTTTATTTATTGATTTTAATCAAAATTTTCAGTGTCTTCGAACGACATTGTGCAGTCCCTTTGATAATAACATTTTTGTTTGTCTGACAGTATAGTTTTTAAAATTAAATAATCTGTCCTGTTATAAATATGTGGAAAAAGGAAGTCACTTAATCGCTGGGCAAAGGTTGTTTTTGGTGTTGAATTAGGGAGTCTAAAAACTCTTTGCCTATCTCACACGGTAAAACAAAAATGGCTGCGAACGAAGTCGTACATCGATGTTGCTTTGTCGATGATTTACATACAATGCCTACAATATAATACAGTACTGTTGTGATCATCTCTTAAAATGGGTTTTCAAAATATACTTTCATTTGAGAGGATATCTGGATGGAGACTTAGGACTGGAGTTTCTTGATAATTCCAAAAGAAATATGCATCATCAATAAAAAAGAAAGGATAGTTATCTGAACATAGTTGGGACTAATTGAGCCGGCAAACTTGGTTCTCTTGGCACTCAAAACTTGCTACAAAAATAAAAAGAAATGCTAATAATGCTCTGCTTCTTTAGTCGAGGCCGCTTTTTTAAATACTTATCTTCAATGTATAGAATTTATTCTTCTACAGAATTCATATAAGCACAATCGCCAGCACAACAACCAGCTTTTATGGAATAATTTATCATGTTATCATGAGTTAAATGTGCGTAAAAGTAGCAAATTCATGCTGTTGTCTATCTTCAGTGTATGGATTTCGTGATAGTAGAAATATTCCTTTTTTTTTTTAAATATTCCTTACGACAAGCAACATGTTAAAGGCAAGTTGGCCACATGATGTTGAATGCCAGTTGGAATTGTGGTAATCCAGGCGACTCGTTCCCACTTGTCCATGTATTTCCTTTGCTATCGAATTGTGCTTTGTCTTTTGTAAGTTTGTATTTTGCTTTGTCTAATTAGATAGACACATTTTACCTGATGTCAATGTAGAGTGCTCTATGTAGTTTAGTGGTATAGTGGCTTTGACTACATCTCAAAATGAGTTTTATTTAATGACCGGGATTGATAAGTAGTCGGTGGCGATAGGTTTGCCTTCTGGATTTAGGAAGTACGTTCGAATAACCTTTGTTGCCCTGGTATACCAGGTTACAAAGGTTCAGCCGAAATTACTGCTTATGCCTACATCTTTGGAATGCGTTAATATACTTATTTATAAGATGTTTCATAACTCACTGGTAGTTCGAGTGGCCGAGGTGCGAAATCTCGGTAGCTCCTCAAATCTTCTTGGGTACTCAATCGGCATACCCTCGTACTGCCATTCCTGACGAGCACCTCGTCGCTGAATGTCGTTTTCTCTATTATCTGGTGCAATATGCATAATAATTGGATATATCAGTCATCTGATTTCCCTGGGTGGTAGAGTTTCGCAGCGACTTGCCGTTTGGTTGGTCTTACCTATTCCTGCCGCCATAACGTCAGCGCTTGCTGTTGAGGTGTTCCGGTTTGGAGGATAAGGGAGCCGGTAAGCTTACTATTGTTCGAGGCCTAACATCCGGTCTCAAGTTGGCAACGCACCATTATCACCTTTGGTATCTCTTGGCGGCGTGAATTTCTTACCGTCAGGAAATCCGTTTGCTTTTTTGCCTTCCAATAATCAATCAAGTAGATACCTTCCTAACTAAGACGTTTTCGTAAACAAATAATTTTATAGCAGTAAAACTACAAAAAAAGACAGGTTGCACTCCGGGAGTGCCGTCAGAAATGAAAACTTAAATATTAACGTTGTGCATTTTTGATATTTTGGAATGGTTAGGGAATAATTTTGCACGAATTGCTTTAATTATCAGTATGAAAGTGCTATCATTTATGCACAAATATTATTTTCATATCAATAACCTTGGCTTGACAAAAACTCGCTAAAGTAAGAGCACGTGACGGCTAGGAGCGTCGACATATTATCTGTACATCAAACATAGCTCGTCAACACCTAAAGCTCATTTTCAAGATGGAACAAATAGAGCAATGTCTGTTGATATTATACGTATCTGCTATCTCCCGAGAATGTAATTGTAGCTATATTGCGGCGTATGCATTCGTATATCCATTACAAATCCTATTCTCTTCGGAAATATCTAAGGAATACAAAAACAGCAATGAATCTACGTTTTATTTTAGATCTCTCGCAGTTTCATTCGCGCATGCGCCGTGCGCCGTCTTACGATCTGACGCGAGTTTAGAAGTTTTTACCCAATCCAAAAAAAGTGCGCAGCGCCGTTAAAGAAGTTTTCACTTTAATTATTCTCATTTCATACTTCGTCGCGTTTTGATGATTATTTATTCGAAGTGTGGTTCCTAATAAATTTTATCAAGATTCGACATCGTTAAATTTAATCAAGATCCGACATCGTTAAATTTAATCAAGATCGGACATCGTCAAATTTAATCAAGATCCGACATCGTTAAATTTAGTCACCACGGGCCGGATTCTGATTAAATTTATATGGGATACCTTCTTAAAAAAAGATTCAAAATCTATTAGTTACTGGCCAAGTCATCGTGTAACAGACAAGTTCACCTCCGTCTTTTTTCAAGTTGCTTAAAAAGAGGGAACAACCACTTCCTAGTTTTATTTAGTTTTAATTTTATATCTGGCGATCAAAGTTAAGTCAATAATTGCAAAATTAAAATACTTACACTCGTCAGTGCTGTCCAAATCGTTCAAAGCATTTCTGTCTCTATGGCCTTGTGTTTTCACCGTCATTAGAAGAACTGTTATTTTAAACAAAGCCTTTTTGTATTCCATTTTTACCAAATATTTTACCTGAGCAAAAAGTGACAATTACATTGAAAAGTTTGTACTTAGTACTTCACTGTAAGATTAATCAAATATTTTTAAAGTAAAGGTAGGTTGTCGAGTGCTGTGCAGTCGTATTACTAAACTAGTAATACTTAAATAAATATCAGAATAAATTTAATAAACACCCAGACCCGGAAATGCAGACATCTAAATGTTCACTACACAAATGCCGTCGGGAATCGAACCCTAGCCTCGCAGATGATCGGTGTAGTTAGGCGTATATGCTAGCCACTCGACCCACGAGGTGGTCAATTATGTAGTATGACAATTATCGGATTTATCTGCTAGTAAGAAATATGCGAAGTTTATAGACACCAAAAATTAATACGTCGACTAATTTTTACTTATATATAAATACCAAAATCAAAAACATACCTTAAATTTTAAGCAACATATCAAAAAACATTTAATAACACCAAATTTTAACAGGTAACTAAATTAAATCAAAAAATGTTTTGAAATAAAACACAAACCAAGCAATAAAAATTTATTTCAGTCGTATAAATAAATCGAATACAGTACAAAAGATTTATTTTATTCAGTGCCACCCGTGGCTTAATCCTAAAAGGGGTTTGATAATGGGAGTTTTTATTATGGTAGTGTACACTGGAGTAATAATCGGAGAAATGGGGACATGGACTATACGTGGTAGGGTAACCCCATGGTTGATGACGCTGGATGTAACTACCGCTGATGGTACCAGTGAATGGGCTGTGAAAGAAATTGAAGTTCAGATTGGTACCATAACCAATAAGATAGGTCGTTGTGGAGAAAGGTCGGTTAGGCACGATGAGAAAACCGCCCAAATCGTACCGGTTTCTTCATGTGCCCTTTCACTGGAAAGGGAGTATATTGTCAGATTGGCCTGATATCTCCAATTTTTAACCGACAAAAAAGAGGGTTATTCCTTCTTGCTTTTTTCTTTTTTATGATAGCAAACAAGCTAGCGGTTCTTCTGATGGTAAGAGATAACTATGTCTATAGATAACATATTTGTAATTGATCTGATTTCGCTATTATTTACCAGAGTTTTAAGCCCCGATTGTAAGTCTCCCGGCTTCCGGCTGCTATACACTTTAGCATCTAACACGACAATGGTGAGCACGGACGCTGTGGAAGTGGGAATAGGCAAAGCAATAGTACCAATTCAGGCGAACTGTTGCACAGTACCCTGCAACCTGGTTTTGGTTGAGTAATTTAGGAAAAAAATCTAGCACCTAAATTATTAAACAAATCCACTAGTGTGTGATGTGTGTGTGTATTTGTGCACGTGTGTGTGTCTGTCTATCCGTCTTTGTGTGTGTGTGTGTGTGAGTGTGTGTGTGTGTGTGTCTGTGTCTATGTATGTTGTTGTATAATAGACTTCATCACATCTATTGGAAAGTAGAGAAAGGATCGACACGAAAACGTTCTAAGCTAGATTCTTTATCAATTCTTCTTAATCCTTTCAAATTTTATTGTTCAGAAGAGGCTTCCTTTGCAGGACATTCCAGTCCTTCAAATAGTAAATTATTATTTATAATATTCCCTAAAAATTTCCTAGATTAACACAGAAAAATATCGTGTGCGCCGAACACAAGGTAGCATGCACGTCATGTCTTCGCCATCTATTGGCGGTGATAGTCTTTTTCTGTGGGAAAGCCATCTGCTTAGTTGAGTGTAGTAGTCTAATAGTCATGAAAAGGAGAATATTCAAATATTCAGTGTATTATTTCACTTTAAACTTACTTAGGTATCCACCTATGGGGGCAGGATGAGCCATGGCCATCCCAATGATGGCGAGCACTATAGCGACCTGCAAAATATAGTTGTTCAATAAACATAGAAACAACCATATAAAACCAGACTACGAGAGTAATAATAGTTTTGTGATCATGAAATATCCAGGTGGTAAGGTTTTGAAGAATGGGAAATGGTAGTTACGTCCTTGACTATTCCTATTATATTTTTTAGAAGTTGGCAACGTCGGTGCTTGCCATTGTCATGGCCCCGTTTTATTTTCATTAAAAAAACAAAAAAAAAATACACCCATACAAGAAATGATCAGTAAAAAAAGGGAAAGAGTCGAGGAAAAGTTAAAATATTGGTCACTACCAACAAGATCACTAGTACTAGAGTGCTGTGCAGCAACTTTACCCGGGTAGGAATCCACCGCTTTAATGATTCCTGCCGCCATAATGATTGTGTCATGTTCCGGTCTGGAGAGCAGGGCAGCCGGTAGACTTGACAGACTACAGAACAGACTTTCTATCGCTGCCTTAGGCCACAGGCACGGTTTTCTTAAATATGTATTTGTTTGTTACTCCTTCACGCAAAAACTGCTGAACCGATTTTAATGAAATTTGGCACACACATAGATGGTAACTTGGATTAACATATAAGTTTATCCGGAAAAAATGTTCCTGTGGACCATTAACCGTGTGGGCAAGCCGTGGGCAACAGCTAGTAAGAAATATATTCACTGCTAAAACGCCAATCCCTGTCGGATATTTAAACCTCGCGGATGGTCGATGCGGTAGGTTAATTAAATTGCTCGCATTTCTAATACTAGCTGTTTTACGCGGCTTTGCTCTCGTTTAAACAATTTTTTCGGTTTTCAGGATAACAATGCCTATACCTTTCTCCAAGGATTGATTCTATTTATATGCTACAATTTATTAAAAAAATTAAGGCAGGTCGTAAAAGCGAAACATGCACACAAACACTCGCATTTGCCATTTAAGATATCCCTATGTTTATTTTAATCAGAAAACCACAAAAAACACACGAATTTCGCATTTTCCATTGACATACAAATTTTTGTTTTGTAAGCTTTTCTTCTTAACATTATAGGTATAAAGATTGAATATGTGTTCCTTTTTTTAGAAATAAATCCCAGAACTACTTAACGGTTTTGAAAAATTTTCCACTAAAATTTTTAAAAGTAAAACAGCCAATTGGCTAATCTTCAAAAATCGGTTCAATAGCAGCGATATTACGTTGGCAACACTAGTTTACCCAAGTTAAAAGAGTTTAATGATTTTAATCGAAACTTTTCATTTTTATATACATACCGCACACTTCATTTTTTATCACTGATACAACGTACTGCCACTAAAACTGTTGAACGAGGTTTCACCAACCTCCTCGCACCTTCTACTTATAAGTGCGCATCCTACCGTTACGCACGGACAGACATCCGTAGGTTACATCATACGAAATCTATTCGGCCTACAATATAGTAAATTGACATAATTACCGAAATTAATCATTAGGATTTTTTTTACAAATCTACAACAACTAGCACACATTTACCTACCGCACTCTATTACCTAGTTATGACTGGTTACAATAGGAAAATAATATAGCATCTAAATTATTAGACAAAACAGCTGTAAGAATATCATAATTAGCTCTCGCCAAGTCCGTTACGGTACCTGGTAGGGAGTATCGAGTTCCAAATCCTAAGACCCTTGCAGACATTTCTGACAGAAATACTAGGTGATGAAGTATTGTAAGCGAATCTGAACGTAAAATATTAACATAGGGCCTCTCCAGGTACCTAGATCTGCTGAATGAGGATGTCATTCGAATTGTACATCTGCTTTGTCAATCTTTCATCTGCCATTTTTTCCACATGACCAAAACAGCGGAGCATGCATTTTCTCATTTTAAGATCAACACTTTCTTTCAATCTCACTCTTTCTCGGATCTCACTAATCCGAATGCAGTCAACGAGCGTTACACGACAGATTTTTCGTAGCAACCATTTCAACCGCATTTATACTCTAGACCAGGAAAGGGCAAATTCTTTTGACCGCGGGCCGGTAAGTTAAAAAAAAATCTAGTGGCGGGCCAGTAAATTATAAGTAATCTTGAGGCGGGTCGGTTTATTAAAAGACCTATAAATAGCAGACCTATAAATATTACGATTATAAAACGTTGTATAAAGATAACAGAAGGCATTTTTTTATTTTATTTTACAATCTAAATAAAATCTATTTATGAAGTCTTAACATATGAAATACGCAATACATATGTTTGAAGTATCGATTCAGTACCCTAATTGTTCAAATTTCAATAGTCTTTTAACATTTCGACCATTAATTTTTAAGGAGGTTCATATTTTTTCTAAAAAAACCCTCGGCGGGGCGTAATAAAACCTCTCAAGGGCCGGATCCATAGTAATTTGGCCACCACTGCTCTAGACCTACTCTCATGCTTTTTCTGACTTATCCAACTCTCGCTAATATATACAACAATGTTGGGATAAATATAAAGTTATGCAATGCGAGTCTAGCACCTTGAATTAAAACCTCGCTTTGAAATACCTTACCTATTACTCCATACACTCTCCTTTCCACATCCGTGGTTTATCTTCCGTCCCTGCTAAAATCACAAACAAGATAAACAATTTCATTCACTTGTTCCAGTACTACGTCAACAACTAAACCTCTTACATGTGTTCTGGCTACATCTCTTTCAAGGGCTACTACTTTATTTATAAATTATAATTGTTAGCTGTAGCTTGGTACAATAGACTTCACTACGCCTATTGGAAAGTACGGAAGTGATCTAAGAATCCTAAATCTGAATAATCCAAGCTAATGAAGTGTTGTAAGCCAGATAATTTATCACGCTTCCCCTTATATACGTTCATTATTTTATGTGAGAGGTAAGCGAACAAACACACGGGTCTCCTGTAGGTAAGACAGACAACCCTAGCCTGTAGAAACCATAGATGTTACACGTCGCTGGCTAGGGTTTTAGTACTACTGTGCAAGTCAACCGGCTACACCGACCCCCCTCCAAGATATATAAGGCAGTAGATCCCTACCAACACCCTACCAGAGCAAGTTGCTACACAGCATTCTAGCACCAGTGGTCTTATTGGTATTGACCTATTTTAATTTTTACCTATGGTCGTCTTTTACCAATATTACTGCAATTCAGCCTACTGCATATCCAATTCAGCGAACTGCATATCCAATTCAGCCAACTGCATATCCAAATATTCCAGCTTTGAAATCACTGCCTATTTTGACATCATAGGGTCAATGCTGTGAGTATAAGGCTGAGGCTGGATGTTAAGCGATCTTGTCAGCTTTCAAACAACAAAAACCCTCATCGAAATCGGTTCATTCAATTAGGAACTATGACGCCACAGACACACACAAAGTCAAACATATAATGTCCCATTTTTCCATCAGGGATTTAAGCACGTGTGTGTTCGTGCGTGTGTGTCTGTGACCGCTTTGATCATCACAAATGACGTTATCGAGATATTTCTTAGCTACATTAGATACCTACAGGTTTTGTCATGGGCTAATGACAAAACCATATAAAAACCATATAAAAAACCACATAATAACCATATAAAATAATAATGACAAGTTTTATTTTGAGGATTATTGTGTCGTTTTTGCTATGGCTCACATATCGCCAGAAGTAACCTGCTAATGTCTATAATGACGAGAGAGATATACCTACCTATTTATTAGCCTAAAAGCATTCAAAACAACAGGAAAAGCGACTAATTGCAAAAAAATACTTATTTTAAATGATTACCATCTTCTTACTTCTTTTTTTAATAAAGAAACCACGTGAACATTTAAAATTTGGTTATTTTTAATTACTTAATTTTTTTATAATTAATTTTTAATTACTCAGGAAATCTCAAACATCAATTTTCCAATTCCAAAACCCTATAAGCCACAAATCAAATCTGGTTATCTGTTGGTTATGTATGTAAATTTACTACAAAGCAATGACAGTGTCTTCGAGTCCCTCCTTTTCTTCTGCCATTCATTTGTTAAACGCCCAATTACAATAAACTAAGATAAGAGACAGGGCTACTTTTATTTATCAGGCAACAACTGTTATTTTTCAATAATTAACAAAAATGACTTAGCGACAAAACGCTTGTAGGCCTGTCTCTAACTGCAGACATTGGCCGTCACATCGCACTAATCTAAAAAAAAATAAAATTCGATTGTCCGTTTGTAATATAAAATTAACAGTTTTTTACTACAAATGCTTTAACGTTCAAGCATATATCAAATATCACACGGTACACATATCAGAATAAAACTTTTTAATTTGTTCTGTCCGTCTGTCTGCTTAATACAGCTAATCTCTGAAACCGGACCGACAGAGTCGACAGATTTCGATAGGACTCATGACTGAGTACCATTTTTGTTAAATGCTATGCGGGCGAAATCACGGGTATGGCGAGAGCAAATTTAGGAACGAAGTTCCTTATTGCGCGTTGTGAATGGGGGCTAGACGGAAAAAATTCTTATGAAAATGTTGTCACGACCCTTTTTGCTCTGTGGTCTAGAGGTTCAGTAGTGAGGTTCAGTAGTCTAGTGAGCGGACTTGACTGCATGAGGTCCCGGATCCGAATCCCGGGTCGGACAATTTTTTTTATTTTTTATTTTTCATTTTCTAATTTTTTTATTATCATTTTCATTTCTTTTTATTTTTTTTAAATTTTATTATTTTCTTTATTTTTATTTTCTTTTTTTATTTCATGTTTCTCTGTCTGTCTCTCTCTATAAGAGAGATAGAGATAGAGATTACTAGAGATTGATAGAGATTGAGAGAGAGAGAGAGAGGGGGTGGGGGGAGAGAACTTCGTTCCATCCGGGTGTCCCTTGACACCTCTCAATTTTTTTTAAGTTTTTGTCTGTCTGTTGCAACTAATCACTGAAACGACTGGACCTATGTTGACAGGACCTTCACTGGTTATTATGGTATAGCCTAAGGCTACTTTTACTTTAGATTTTTTTTATAAAATTCCACACGTTAGATCTCACGAGCAAAGATTGTAAAAAAGAAAACTACCTAAATTTATTTCAATTTATTCAAATGAAAATTAAATTAACAATAAAAACATAATTCCTAGTATACCAGTAGCTAGTGTGCGTATTTTTCAAGAGCCTTTCTTATTTATTTGTATGATACTTATTTCGGCGTTTTACTGCAACAAAAAGTAATTTTAAAGATTATTTTAAATATTTTTATAAGCAGACGGCAAGAATCACTTCTGTAGTCTAATAATCCAGTGACGGTGACTATCCGGTTCGATCTTAGTCGGGCAACTAAAAAATGACATTTTTTAAACAACTGAGTCCCGGACTAAATAAGTGCCCAATTAGCGATAGGTTTTACAACCTATCATATTGTGTTAAGTAGCTTCGGCTAATCGTGAGTGCCCTGGTCGCACCTCTGCCCACCTCTAACTCTTCGGAGATGCGGGTTCAAATAAACAAACAGATTTTCTAATGCAAAAAAGAAAAAATAATATACATATAAGTCGATTATAGATTATCTAGGTGCGCCGATAGCTTAAAACGGAACTTATTTATGATAGTGGAAGGCAAACAAGCAGATGGATTTCCTAATGGTAAGAAATTCATGCCACCTAGACACAAATGTTGCCAAACTGAGTCTGGGATAATAAATAAATAATAAATATACCTGGACAAGTCAAACAAATTGAATCCCACCCCGTAAAAGTAAGTAAATTATATGCTTGTGTTATGGGTATTAGTCAACGATTCTAATACATAGACATACTTAAATATTTACCAGAATAAATTTAAGAAACACCCAGACCCGGAAATTCAGACATCTACATGTTTATCACACAAATGCCTGCCCCTGTCAGGAATCGAACGCGAGCCTCGCGGTTGGTCGATGTAGTTGGGCGTATATGTTAGCCACTCGACCAACAAGGTGGTCAAGCAAAAGCAAATTTACCGGCTTCCTTATCCTTCAACCGGAGCACGTCAACGGCAAGCACTGACGCTATGGCGGCAGGAATAAGTAAAGCGGTGGTACCAATCTGGGCAAGTCGCTGCAAAACTTAACATCCTAGTTAGATGTCAAGGTGTTAGAGACGGAAAGCCTATTTTAGGCTTGTAAACACTGCCAGGCAGGAAAGTAGATGGTCTTTTCTGCAAAAGAAGCAGGGACCAATACGGGGATTATGTTCTAAACCGGCAATAGAGAGCAGTGACATTATTTAGACTAGTGGTAGGAAGTGGTGCCAATCCAGTGAAGTCGACGTAGGATGAGGGCTATCATCTTATGACAGCACAATTTTAAACAATATAAGTAATTAAATTGTTTTATTAGAAGGGGAAAGAGTTTTCACATCGCGACGCTAAAAGTCAAAGCGGAGTTTTTATGACGCTGAGCTTACCTTCCATCGGTCATTGTCGTAGTCCCATTTAGAGGATATGCCATCAATGGGGTTGACGCGTAGCTCCAGCATCCTCCGAAGCTGAGCCTTGCGGGAGGCTTTAGAGAATGATTCCGGCATCGGTTCAAAGACTGCAATGAAAAAAAATGAATTTGTATGTTGGTAAATTGTACACACTTCTTTTAGATATCAACGTTTATTGACGTGACAACGTTTTATATTTCGATGGAGCCGGCTGCACGCACCAAAAAACATGACTTATGCGGCGTTACCTCGCTCTAAGGCGTTCCATTTAAGGCTTGAAGTGCAAGCGAGAGCGCGGTACGAGTGACAAAGAGGCACAATCAGCCTCCGTTCTTATGACTTTGTCACGTTCAACTATCGCCAGTAAACCGACTTTACAGACAACCGCTTTTTTTATTTATATATTTCGTTTTTCTGAATAACATCTAGATAACACAATACAAGTTTCGCCAAACTGTGAAGTAGTTTGTTGGCGATCCGCTCATGTACATATTATTTGCTTAGTTAGTGCGTTGTTTACAATTTTTACAAATTACAGCAGTTACTGTCTCTTAATTTTAACTCTCAATTATTATCCTGTTTGACACCGTAACGAAAACTTCTGTGGTAGTTTAGATACAAAATTCGTAATTCCTTTTACAGTTTTTGTCAAAAAAAGTGGTTAAATATTTAGCAGTTTTTCAGCCCGCAATGTATAGCGAATAAAGTATATACGTTAAGCTACGCGTTGCGAGCTGTAACTGCAGACTTAACACGCTGTTTTATTACATTGCTGTTTTTAGTAAAAATGTTTTATTTATTAGATATTAAATAAAAGTCGAGATGCGTTAGATCAGGGGTGGGCAAATTCTTTTGACCGCTGGCCGGTAAATTAAAAAAAATCTAGTGGTGGGCTAGTAAATTGAAATTAATCTTGAGGCGGGCCAATTAATTAAAACACCTAAAAATAGCAGTAAATATAACGATTATAAAACGTTTTATAAAGATAAAATAAGGCATTTTTTATTATTTTACAATCCTTTATTAAGATAAAATCTATTTATGAAGTCTTAACATATCAAATACGCAATATATATGTTTGAAGTATCGATTCAGTATCTTAATTGTTCAAATTTCAATAGACTTTTAACATTTGGATCATTAATTTTTTAAAGGAGGTTCATATTTTAAAAAAAAAAAACCCTCGGCGGGCCAAATTAAAACCTCTCACGGGCCGGATGCGGCTCGCGGGCCGTAATTTGCGTCAGATAGTATTAATGAAATTGTAGAGAAATCAATTAAAAATAATTACAATTTTTTTTTTAAAAATTCATGAAATTGCTGACTCTAAATTCCAACTACATACACATATTGTCTATCATGTACATAGTACAGAATCCATGGTTACATTTTTCGTTACGCTGTCATTTACACGGTGTATATAACGTGCAGCTTACAAATTTTCCCAAATTTTTGGGAACATGTTTTTCATTTTTAACTAGTCTATTTTGAATTTGTCGTCCTCGAGAAGAAAGGGATATTTAAATAGTATGGTTCGTTGAAGACGCTAAAATTTTAAGCTGAAAGGCTTAACACTTCTGCCTCGGCAGCACACTATTCCAGTAACTGAGTATTTTTGTTTACCGGCTTATCTACGTCAAATGCCTGTAGGTCCTATATAAGTACGACAAAGGTTTTTTTGGGTTTGAAGAAATATTTTTGGAACGAAGTTCCTTATTGCGCGTTGTGAATGGGATGGACCTAGATGGAAAAAGTTCTTACGAAAATGTTGTCACGACACTTTTTGCTCTGTAGTCTAGCGGTTCAGTAGTTGGACTTGACTGCATGAGGTCCCGGGTTCAAATCCCGGGTCGGACAATATATATATTTTTTTTCTTTTTCTATTTTTTTATTATCATTTTTTTTAATTGTTTTTATTTTATTATTTTTTTATATTTTTATTTTCTTTTTTTATTTCATGTTTCTCTGTCTGTCTCTCTCTAAAAGAGAGACAGAGATAGAGATTACTAGAGATTGAGGGGGAGAGAGAACTTCGTTCCATCCGGGTGTCCCTTGACACCTCTCAACTTTTTTTTTGTTATGGTTTGAGACTACAAACCTTATAATTCAAAAGCAATAAGACTGCCAAAACTGTCTCCAATTCTATTGCCCCGTGACGAGATGATGTGACAATTCTTTTTTTCCCAAAAAAAGAATTGTCACACTTTGGTCCCATACACATTCTATCAAGATCCTACAAGTCGTTTGTGAGTTCCACATGAATTTATATTGATGTGGTTCGACATCGGAATCTTTAACTCCTTTCCCAAAACATAACTATAAAAACCTTTCCGTTATTGGCCGAGTAATAATAAAACATACACAAAAAATCAAAAACAGTCATATTGGGAATCTTCTCATTTTTAGATTCGGTTAAAATTGTCATACGTTGACTATAATTCCGACCTTGTGCGAAACGCATCATTATACTGAACACTTCAAAACAGACGCTATGGATTTTCCCCGTGTCGGTCCGGGCTCCTTTGTAGAATAGACTTCTGCCAGGCAGGTCGTAAAAGGAGAGCATTCGCTTTCTGTAATTAATATAATGACTTCCAACCAGGTGGTAGTTTCGTAAGTACTCGTCCAGATTGGTGCAACCGCCAGAACCGTCAACGGCAAGCAGTGACTGCTTGCCGGTATTCCGGTTAGAAAAGTGAGGTAGCTGGTAAACTTACTTTTGCACGAGGCCTTTTGCTCTCAGGTTGGCAAACTTAGTGTCTATACTCTATGGAGTTACCAGTTACCAGTTATACCAGCAGAAAATCCGTTTGCTTGTTTGCCTTTCAATATATCATCACAATTACAAAACCCAATTCAAGCCTCTAACAATACTAGTCACTTGAAAAATAAATTACCATAGTTTTGAAAGAACATCGCCATCCAGAAGCCGAAAGACGTGGTGAATAAGATGCAGCCTAGAAGAAGCTTCCATTCGCCAGTGGGGTGTTGGAACTCAGCAAAGGTCTGACAGAAGGATGCCCTGTATAATGCTTTTTTCTCTTCACAGCACAACATACGCCAATCACATTTTTCTTTCTCTCGTAGGGCCTAAAACATTTTTAATGTGACAGAGAACGAACAAGAACACTGCTCTCCTGGTGGTAAGAGATAACCGCGGCTTATAGACATCATAGATATTACAGATGCGTCGCTGGCCAGTAAATGTAATCTATAAGTAAAGAAATCCCCCAAAACACATTCACCATCACTCGTAGCGACGAAGATCCTTTTGAGTTATAGAGCTGCATCACTTAAAACGCTGCACCTATGTAGGTTCAGCCTTCTGCGAGAGAGCTCTAGTGAAAGTTTAATCTAGCCTAGCATTCTAGGCTATACTTAATACTCACTCGATTTGTCGGGCAAAAGTATCGCGATAATTTTTTTTAATTAATAAATTTAACAACTTATTTCAAAATAATGTTTAAAGTTTATGTTATGCAGTTGTGAACAAGCAAATGATGATAAGAGCCCCCAGATGATAAGAGACAACCATCGTCGTCGCTTATAGACACCATAGAGTTCCTATGGTGTCTATATACACCATAGGAACTACTGGTGCGTCATGGTCGGGATCTTAGAACACCTGTGTAAGTCTATCGGCTACAAACCCTACAGAGCATGAAACACCACCATTGCGATCGCTAAGTTTAAGGCAGTAGGAATACCTAGGTATGAAAGCAGCATTCATCTGGACGAGCTTGCGATTAACTGACTAGATTACCTCAAGCGAACGATGGGGTCGTCACTTCCTGACGCTGGTATGTTCTTTCCTTACACTTTGTTATAGTGACAGGTAGTAAGGGAAATTTTTAAACCTAGCCTGTCTAACACAGGCCTGCATGCCACTATGTGGCGTAAAGGGCCTAAGTATGCAAGCGAATACCTTTTACTGATCGGCGAACTATAAAAAAGGCAGTGATTCTTAAATTAGCTTTTAGGTGGCTGATAAACCTAATTTCTCAAAACTCATTGTAGCCTCACGTTGACGTATTTGACCAATAGATGGCGTGAATTTCGCGTCAAAACTCATCTGCTTCTTCCTTTTCAAGAAAAGTAAGCTAAAATAAAACGGAAATTGAGGTCATCTTCATAACTGTTAAAACAGCCTTGCATTATATAAAAGTGTTGTGTCTACTAACGTACACAAATATCCCTGGTCATTTCCTTAAAACGTACAGCTGGAAAGGGATATGCCGCATCATCCTTGTAACTGCAGGTTCCATTTACCCCATGTCCGACGATTTCACGATTTCCAGTTCTATTGGCTCCGTATATAGTCCTGGTTTGCGAATACCGAGATAGGATAGCCGGATATTTTTTTCCCAATGGAAACATTTTTATTGGTTTGACAGTTTTTTATTTTTTTCTGCTACTTGCCAGTATTAAAGATACATAAAAACTTTTTTTAATAAAGTTTTAAACGAGGAGATTGCCTATTGTTCACAACATTAAACACCACTAATTTCATCTACATATTAATACGTGAAGCAAAAACTTCGGACTCCTTTTTACGAATATTGCGCTGACGGAGGGGTATGAAATTTGGCAAGTTTACATAGTTTAGATAGAAGTGCAGAACGCTAATATTTTTTTAAATGATAATGTTTATAAAGTGCATTAATTCAAAAAATAAAACATTACACGTAATACCATGCATTTGACAGACACAAACAAATATATTGATGATAACGATAAAAGATCACAGATGGCGCACTAACTATTCAGGAAACAAAGTATTTGGTCTTGAGAAATGAAGATGGCGTACTTATCAACAAGATATTAAAATTTGTTATGGTCGAATTTCGACCAATGGGCGACCACTAGTAATGTGAATTATGTATGTCTTACATTTTCAATTTAAATTAAACACGCATTATTGATAAAAAATAGACAAGGTTGAAAACTTGTAGGTTTGAAATAATGTAAAGACTCGCTCATCCACAAAATTTAAAATTACAAACCACATATTAGCTAAATTCTCTTGCTCTTTTAGATGGATAGAAGGGTAGGCGGTATACTAACGCAAGGGGATTAATATTCCAGTCTCAATTTAAAAACACACAGTTAATGTAATTTTCGAAAACATAGAGTAATTTACACCAAGGTCTATTTTGAAACTATGGACTTTACTAAACTGTAATACCTCTTAACTTTAGCGTACTTTAACCAACTATAAAAAAGGCAAAAGTTCTCAATTCGACTCTAAATGTGTTTCTCAAGGTTCTTTTTTGAGATTTTTTAAATTTATGTGATAGGTTAGGGAACATGCACAAGGCTCTCTTGATGGTAAGAGACAACCGGGGCCTATAGATACCATAGATGTTACAGGTGCGTCTGCGTTGAAGATGTTATTCCTATGGGGCAAGTCGACCGACTACCCTACCCTTCGGACCGAAACATGAATGAGTCATTGTGGTGTCAGGAATAAGTAAGGAGCTGGATCCCTAACCGGGCAAGTTGTTTCACAGCATTCTACGACCAGCGGTCTTATTTGTATTGACCTATAATTTAAGTAGAGAACTTCACCGTTCGATGGTCTAGTCAGCGGACCCAGATCAACATGGGGTAAAAGAATAGGGGGTAGATAGGTAAGGAAGGAAGGAAGGTAAGGGTGGGGGATTCCGAAGTGGTCTCATATTATTTTATTCATATATATCAAAATTCACTAGTCGGAACTAGTGATTTTTGAGTTAAACGAAAATTTTTTTTATGATATTGGAAGGCAAACAAGCAGACGGTTTTCCTGATGGTAAGAAATTCACGCCCCTTACAGACACCAAAGGCGGTAATAGTGCGTTGCCAACCTGAGGCCGGGATATTAGACCTCGAGCAGAGGTAAGTTTACCGGCTACCTTACCCTCCGAACCGGAACACGTTATGGCGGCAGGAATAGGCAAGACGGTGGTACCGTTTCGGGTGAGTCGCTGTGAAACTCTACCACTTAGTCTGATGTCGCGGTGCTAGTGCTAGTTCTTGCATTATTAAGTATAATTCCAAAAGTACTAGTAGGATGTTGATAAAGTTTATGTGAGACTTTTTCGGAATAACTTGCTATCTTTTGCAATTTTCTATATTCAGACTGACTTGTCTGGCCTGTTTAAACAATTTTGAAAGAAGAATGTACGCGTCTGGTTAAATAAGTTAGGAAAGTTGTTGTAGCCAGCTTTAAAATTTTTCCAATGTATTTTATCCATATCAAAACGTTATCGTTAAAAAATGAAATTGTATTTCGAAACCTGAAAAGTTTATGGGATTTAAATAAGTGGCATTTTATAGAAAACAGTTATTTATTTTATACATTATTCTTAGTTAATTCCATTGTATCCATGTTGATTTTATTATTGTTAACTATTATTTATCCAAAAGTCACTGAGTCTCTTGTAAAACTTCCATTTGTTTCAGATAATCCTTTATTAATCACAGCACAATCAATACGAGAAACGGTAAATTCAATATTTTTCAGTTTAAAACTTCCGAAACTTAAAGAAAAATCAAAATTAGAAGGATACACCATTTTACACAAGTATTTCATGTCCCATGCCCTACAAGACTACAGCGTTTTAAACGAAATAGCAAGTTTGACAAGAGTAAGTAATAAAAATGGTAATAAAAGTACATATTTCGTTGATATTATAAACGATATAATTGACCAAAGTGAAAATAATGAAAATGAACTTAAATATGACGGCCTAGTATTATATATAGAACATTTTCTTAGCAAGTTAAATAGTTATAAAAAACAGTACAGTGATGTATACGTAAGCATCAATGAAAAAGTGTTAAAGCATTTAAGACATCTAAAGCCTTTGAATTCAAGTAAGACGAATGTGACAAAATTATATGATGATGATGACGATGCAATTCACAGTGAAAATGAATTTTGGGGTGAGTATGGAAATATTCTTAATATTATGTTCTCTGTATATCTATCAAAGCTATAACAGAAATATTCCCCTCACATGTTGAAGTGAAATCTGAATTTTATAATGTTTTAATTTTTTTCCGCTATCCACATTCTTAAATAAAAAAAAATTACTTGATCTTGAAAATTAGTTTCTGAGTCACTTTTTAACAGTACTACTTAAATTATTTTCTTAACTTTTTAGTAAGAGAAAAATAATTTTGATCAGGATTTAAACTCGTTTAATTTCCTTTATCGGTGTATTTGGTACTTTAATTTCTTTAGCGAAAGACAAAGGATATAAGTTTATCCTGATTGAGGAGTATATTTCATTATTTGACAGTTTGTGAAAATCAGAAGAATGGAGTAGTACTAATGGTAGATGCTAAATTTGCAGTAACTAAAGCGTCATGTGGATCTAGCAGACTTTGTAGATTAGATGGTGGAGAATAAAATATCATGAAGTGACGTCTTTATTTTTAGCGGTGCTTAGAGCATCTTTAATTAAAAATAGCAACAATATACGCAAGCGCTTCAGATAATAATAGCGTACATAACCTAATCTCTCTCCAATAGTGGACATGTCGCCGTAATGACTAATGAACATAGGCGATTTGTTATTTGAAAGTTTCTGATTATCCTCTCATTCCCATACGTCATGCTCATGTACCAAGTCAGAAAATTTAGTCATGCACATGTTGGCCTACACTAGTCGCACTGTACTTTATTTAATCTGACATCTCGTGTATTTTTTCCATCCAAAACAATTTGGACACACTACCTTACACGCATGCCTCTTTGTAGATATTTGATGCTCATTGGATATATTTAACTATGGAAAAAGATATTTCCCACATCATTTTATGACGTAACTGAGTTAGCTAAGTAGAAAAAAATGTTTAAGGTATTAAAGAGGGAGATTTGCAATACTCTGTATAAAATGACTTTCATCTGGTAGTTATGTTTTATTGAAATTGCAGAACCAAGCGGCCGACGGGTATTTAAAGGAAAGAGGAGCAGAATACGTGATTATCCATTCATGGCCAGTATCCATATATTCGACTCCTTTCATTGCGCTGGTTCAATCATATCCTCTGACTTAATCCTGACAGCGTCTTCGTGTTTGCAATTGTAAGATAATAATGTATATACAGGGTAACATTTAAAGGACATGCCGAATTTTGAGAGAGGTTCGGGAATCGATGACACGTTCCATTTAAGAAATATAAAAAATATAAAAAGTGCGAATCATAATTTTTATCTGACGCAAAATACAAAATTCATGGTAAAACGTTCAAGTAAACACCGACCGCAATCGCATGCGCAGGCTGGTGAGGTTGGTGACTTCATAACTCGTACTTAGTACGACGTAATGTGACAAGTAAAGTATTAACGCAGACTATTTTAAATGAACGTACATAAAATTAAATATTATAATATGGTAACTAATATTAAAGAGCACTATCACTTTAGCCTATTATTAAAATTTGGCCGGTCTTTTGAAAGTAACCCTGTATATGTTTAATGTCGTCTATACTGAAATTTAGACTGGAGTTTTTGTACAAACTATGATACTGCTACGGCAGCACTCAGAGACGTCAATTATGTTTTAAAACCTCATTAAGTCGATATTTTCTATTCAAAGTTTTGACATAATGATAGATTGAGTGGTAATTGAAACCTCTGAGTGCGATCGTAAGTCACACCACAGAAAATATCTTCACTTGAAGTAGAAATCAAGGGTTCTAACATAGGGTTACAGAAGTGTACTAGCTTCATTGTATTTGTTCAATATTTTTTAACACGATTAATTTTCAGGGCATATAACAATCGACTGTTTAGAGAAAATCCCGCATTTCTCTCTGTTCGCATCGGTAGCAGTTTCTTCAATGGAGGAGGAGAGTCTATCTCTGTTCTGGAAGTATACTTCTACCCAAATTATAACCCAAAAACATTGAGACACAACATTTGTGTACTTCGCCTAACTCGGCGTATAAAATTTGGTAAATCACGGAAGGTTCGGAAGATTAAACTGGATCAGGCTGAGTCGAGTATTCCTGTTGTTACTCCTGGTGTTACTATTGTGGGCTGGGGTGCCAAAGAGGTGATTTATATTTTTTTAATAAATTAATAGTAGAAAGGAAAAAATGTGTGTGGAGGGAATAATGTGTATGGAGCGCTGTGTAAGCTATTTCAAATTCTGTGCTTATTCGAACATGGAAGCGAGAGTTGGGTATGTTAAAAAAAGCATGATTGTGTACGAGTATAAAAGCGGTCTAAATAAACGAAAAGGAACGGAAATGCTCGATGGCCACATTCAGAACAGTCAGATCCAAGAAAGAGTGGGAATGAAACAAAGTGTTGGTGTTAAAATGAGAAACGGCATTGTCCGTTGGTTCGGCTATGTGAAAATAATGACAGATGAAAGATTGACACAGAAGATATACAGGGTAATTTTGAAAGGACCCGCCAAATTTTAATTTTAGGGGTTATAGGCTTAAATGGCAAAGCGTTTTGAATATTATTGCCAAATTGTAATATTTACTTTAATAAACATTCATATAAAATAGTCCACAAAAATGCTACACTTTTTGTCACGCTATGTCGTTCCTAGTACGAGCCATGACGTCACCAGCCCGTGAATGCGACTGCGGTCGGTGGAAACCAGTTTCATGCTTTGTTTTTGTTACAATCATGCATCTTGTGTTTTGCCTCAGATAAAGAATATTAATTGATTTTTTTTTATTTTTTGTATAGATCGAAAGTTTTATCGATTCCGAATCTTTTTCAAAATTTGGCTGGTGCTTTAGATGTAACCCTGTGTAAAGATATAATGAATGTGGAGGAAGCCAGGCAGGTCTGCACGGATTGTAACATTTGGCTTTAGTTACTCGCTGCTTACGACGTAAGGGACGTGAAAATATGTATGTATGTATTTATAGTAGTAACCTCTATTAAGAATTCACAAAAAATCTCAATTCGTCCTCAAATTTGCCGGTGTTGGCACTGGGAGCACAAGGCCGCATCCTGATCCAATTATAGATTTTTGTATTTTATAGAAGCATCATAAGTCGTCGTTTGTATGGTCTATGTGAAATAAACTCAAAGAACTGCCTTCCTTGCCAGGCAACTCGTAAAAGGCGAGTATAGGCTCACCGTCAGTAACACCGTGACATCTGACTGAGGTGGTAGAGTTTAGCAGCGACTCGCCCAGATTGGTACCACCGGGCCACAGGTTGGCAACGCACCATTACCACCTTTGGTGTCTCTAGGCGACGTGATTTTATTAACATCAGGAAATCCATCTGCTTGTTTGCCTTCCAATGTCATAAAAAAAAAACTCTCGGCCAGGCAGCTCGTAAGAGGCGAGCACTAGTTAAAATATAGATCAACACTTCCAACACCTCTAGTGGTAAAGAGCTGTACACCGCCTTACCTACCGTCATACTAACTCGGTCAGGTTTCGTAACGAAGGATAGGTTAGCCGGTAGACTTGTATAATAAGCCTAACATCCCAGCCACAAGGGAACGATGCACTTGTGACATCTATGGTATCTATAGGCCATATATGTTTTACTGTCAGGAGAGTCTTGTGCTAGTACGCTAATATCTTACATATAAAGAGGTGAGAAATGTTATCTAACTGCTCAAAATAGCTATCGCTCTTTTTGTTACAGCATGGTGGGAAAATTCTTGACCCATGGACAAATATATTGTCGTACGCTGATCTGGATATCTACCCTTATAGTGATTGTCGGGACATATACGGCAAGTTAGTTTATTAGTGATTACTTTAATTTGTACGAGATATATAAAATACGCATCAAGTAGTTTGTCCGCGATTAACTCCTAAACTAATTAACCGATTTTAATCGAATTTTGACACCGTGCGTAGTTTGATCCAACTTGAAAGATATGGTAGCTAAAATCTTAATTTATCACGGACGGCAGCAACTTATTAAGATGCGGGCAACGTATTTACATAAAATCTAACTTCAAATTTATATCTACTTTCTTTTTTTCTTTAGGTTTTGGCATTCACGAAATTTGCATCAAATTTACCGAAATCGGGATTCAATTACAATTAGTCATAAGTCATAAATCGTCAATAAGTCATGTCATGTCTTGCGTAAAGCGGTGACCTCAATACTCAAGCTCATGTAGTGAGGTTTGTCGGCAACGAGGAAATACACGATACGCTTATTTCTTCATGATTATTTCATTTGCATTTGCATTTGCATTTTCACTGAATAAAATTGTACAAAATTCCACCAAAATTGAGTAATTTCACTCAACATAAACAGGAAATTCAATCTCCCGATGGCGCCACAACTCCAAATTTATGTCTGTGATCAAATTTTACGGAAGATCTAACCAATGTAACTCCAAATTCTAAGTATGTACCCACATGTGTTTTGGGTATTGAACTGAGATGATAGATTATGACCTCTTCATGTTGATAGATGATGAAAAAGCAGTCGGCTTGATCGTGCATATCTGTCGAAAGCCAAAACGCAATTTACTTAACTATATTTAGGCGCAAAGCCAACTCCGGCTATTTAAGAAATATTAAAAGATAGCAAATTATTCCGAAATGGCCATATATTTTTTTTCAATATTTTATTAGTAGTTTTTAATTTAGACTTAATAATGTATATTTTTTCGTTTATGTTGACTGATGTAGTAGGTCGAGATAAGTGTGTGTGCAAGCCGACGGGTCCAACAGTAGGGCCAGTTTTTAACTTGACGCTGGATGCGTAAGTTTATCAGTTAGATTTATTACCTTAGACTTTAAATTTGACAAAATAGCAGTGCAAGCATACTAACGCGATAGCGATAGGAGTAGCATCTAGGCGGCGGTTTTTACCTATGACGATTTTGTCACATCTCCATGTCACAAAAGGACTAGTATAACTGGTAAAATTGACAAAAGTGGCCTCACATTTATAACATATCGTATAATATACATTTGAATATTTGCCTTCAAGTAATATAAAAATGTAATAGGTACGTCATGGCATAAAAATATTACCGATAAAGCTATTATAGATATTGATATTTTTGATAGCGCTTGTTTGTGTATGGAATTAAAAAGCAGATTGTGGAAGGAATATTTCAAAATTTTATATTTATTTTCATACTATAAAATTAACAAATATTTTCTGATATGCCTTAATTGGGATAGTTTTCGGGGTCGTTTCTCAATGTACAATAGCTCTTTTTAGTAGGGGAGCCCGCGATGCGAAATGTGTAGTAACTCCAGCGTTACTGGGACCCATTGCACTTTGTCGATTAAATAGTGGAAAGTAAAAAAGGTCATGTAAGGTTTTTCTTTTTAGCGGTGCGTTAAGTGTCTAGAAGCTAAAATAGCAATTTCAGTCACTTGATCATAGCCGAACTCATCAGATATTAATAATATATATGCCTAATGTGTCTCCGATGACAGAACGATGTCAATCAGACAGATTGCTGTAATGGACAATTAACACATATAACTTGGTTTTTGAAAGTTTCTGAAACTCCTACTCCCTTACGTCTTGTCCAAATCATCAGAAAATTCAAACATGGACTTATTGGCATGCAATAAGCTCGCCGTACTTTAATCTGACACGCTCGAGTATATTTTCAAGCCAAAAAAAATTAGACAGACAACCCTACATGCGCGTCTCTATGTAGAGATTTGATACATAATAGGGGTGTTCAACAATGGTACAGGGTATGTCCCATATCTTAATCTGACGCGCCTGAGTTAGTCCAAAAATCCCCTCTTGGGCTCCCCTACTATTTACTGTCTGTTTATAACGCGACTTTCTACATTTTAATTTTGTTTAGATTATTTCAAGGATTTGGGTTTTCCTCATTTGAAAAATATTGTCATCTTTCTGGTTGCTGTAAAGATTCAAACGTAAAACTTATTTTCGCTTTATTGAAGAAACTCATACGAAAACCTGAATATAAAAATCTAAGAGAGTGTTTAAATCGTTAACGGATAATAAATATTGAACTAATGACCATAGACAGCGATTTCTGTTGTCCTACAAGGTAGAATCCTGCTTCCCTTGTTTTTCTTAACCTATAAAATAAAACTTTAATATTTTACAAAGTTACAAAAACTTTATATCTCTATTGTAAATAAAAAATGGCATAAAAGTTTAATACAACGAGTGCCAAGGAAAGATGGTAATACCAACTTCAATATATCTGTGAGAAAATTCGAATCTTCTTCCCAATATTTTCTTCTATTTCTAAACGTGACGCAGCTATTTGTTTTTGCATTGCAGGCGATTTTAAATGCTCCTATATAGATGAATGCTTATACACAGTTAAACAGTTTTATTGCTTTTGAGTAAGGTTGGGTTCAAAGATTTGATGTTACATTAACATCGGTACAACATTTGTAAAAATATGATTTTTCAGGGATTATGTGTATAAAGAGAACTTCTGTGCTGGTTTCATATCAAGAGGAGGCGGGGCTTGTAATGTAAGTAGGAAAGAGACAATAAATAGGTATAATTCATTTTTCAATTGACATAAGTAAATACTTTAATCAAGCTGAACCACAAAAAAATCTGATTGCGAAAAGCGAAACTTCAGTAATAGTAACACACATTCTTAGAGTACTTTTTTGCCTTTTCATATTTTGATACATACCCGTAACTGTATTTAATGACAAGATAAATACCCAATAATCATTAACCAAAATGATTTTTAGAAAGAAAGTTCGAATTTTTCGTACGATAAAAGTTCTTAGTTATTCCAACTAGTCATTTTGATAGTCAACGTTCCAACGTTCACCAGAATTATTATATTATATACATTTTGTTTACAATCTCTTTGATTTTGTTATTGAAGAACTATTTAAATATCCACCCTTACAATGTGATGATATTAGTTTTCTTGTTTAGAGGGATGTTGGTGGTCCAGGAATCATATCAAGGAGGCTAACAGGAATAGTGAGTTTTGGGTCACCAGTTTGCGGCTCCCCTGACACCCCGACCGTGTTCACCAAGGTCGGCTACTACTATGATTGGATTGAGCAGATTATGGAACAGGTATTGGTATAATTATTACTATATATTGACATACAAACCTATTGTGGGAAGTTGTTAACATTGCCAATGGTGATGCATTAGGTGCCATTGGAACCTTAAAAAACATGTTATGACACAGGGCTCCTTGGTAAATCAGTTAGAGCGTTTTCCAAAGTTACTGTTATCGGACTATTATGTATTCGGGCAATTTAAAAGCTTAAATTTAAGCATCGGAACAGCATCGAAATGGACCCTAACAACGGTTTGGAGGAGACGCGGTAGCAGACCTAAAGATGGCTAATGTAATCTTAAATCCCCGTATATACACATAAGTGTTCGTAGATGACGATGGCTTACGTCACTGCAACCTTGTTTGCCTCTTCTTGATAGTATTACTCTATTTTTTTCTGGAAGGGAATTTAATTTTTTTTGAATTAAATTTATGTGTAACAAAATTTTTTTTTTTTTATTACCTAATTCGAATCGATTCTTATATTGTAAGCGCGAAAGGTTTTAAATAAGTCAAAATAAGAGCAATAACTATTTTTTACGAAAATCGCTTGTGGTGATTTTGATTAGAATAAAATGATTTAACAAAGGCTTTAAAAGTGTGACTCAGTTTTCAAAAATCCAATACTTATAAACTAACACAATATTAAATTTGTATGTAAGTTAATACCTACTCAGTCAAAATAAAAATTTGGACAAATTATTGTTATTCTCACTTTCATGAACTCAATTAAACCTTAGCTAAACGTTTTTTAAATCAATATTTTCAGGATGTTCCAACGGCTTTAGGGAGGACTACGAATAGACCAACTACAGACATTTACCTTAAAATAATGAATTCACCACCACCCACCACAATTAAAATTCCACCAATTACGGGAAAACTTGAAGCAAAATCCATTTTTGACGTCGAAAATGCTTTAAGAAATTTTGACGACAAATTGTTTAAGGAATTCATAAATACTGTGTTCACAAGTCAAGATTTAAATGAATATGAAGAGCTTTTACGAATACTAGAAATGAATCAAACTGAAGAAGAATTTTCTACGCAGAACGATAGTGATGTTACACAAACTTCTGAAAAATATGACGCAGTAGTACCTTTTACAGTACTTGCTGAATTAGCAGATGATGTTGATGTGACTGAAACGGATATCGTTATGCAGGATACTATAAACGCCACCGAAACAATTGAAGATAATGAATCATTTGATTTATCACAATTGATAAATGACGAAGATTTGAAAAAGATCATAGAAGAAGAAATTTTGGTAGCTAACATAACAGATGACGTCATTGCTGATATGCAAGTGGATGATAATGATTCCACTGGTTTTGTATCGTCTAATGAAATAAATGATAAAAATAATAAAGAGGGATTAAGTATTCCTAGCGAAAACTTTAATGATTTTACTAGAAGCAAAAATAATACGAAGGATTTATTATCAGATGATGAATTTTATAAAATATTTTCTGACGTAATTTTTCAGCAAAAGAAAAAAAAAGATTAGATTTAATAAATATCTCACGTTCGTAAACTGATAGTTAATTATTTATAGGAATCTTTACTATCTGTACTATAAATTATACAACTAGGTACTAACTATTAGTGTACAATGAACTACCCATAGTAAAATATTTACGTTTTTTAATGAGAAATAAAAATGCCGAAAAAAACGTTAAAAGAGCTTATTCCAAGCATTTGAATGCTACCATCCACAAAAACTTTTATCATTTTGCAGACCATCTAGGATCTTTTAATAAGCTGTTTGACGTGCAATTGAAGACTGTTTTCAAAAACAAACAAAATACAAAAATCGTAATCGCCTGTGATCGGCCATGATGGGTTGTGACCGAGCGTGATCGCCTGTGCGTCGGGTTTTTGGACAATCATTAAAGGAAGTTGATGATTGCCGGAGCGTCCACACAATCGCCGATCACACAGTTCTTATTGGTCTGCAGAACGTTGCGGATGTGAGCATTAGATTCTAGAGTAATAAGAATCGGTAGAGGTAGTGTAAAATTGGTACTTCTGCATTATAACGTTATCATTTTGGCTGTAATATTTCTAAAAGGGATGTAGACGTTTACTACAAAAACTTACCCCCCTGCCCACCCGTTTTGGTCAGGGCTGCTTTGCAGAATAGACTATCTGCCGTCTTGCCAGGCAGCTCGTAAAAGGCGTGCATAGTCTTACCGTCACTATCACCGTGACGTCTGACTAGGTGGCAGAGTTTCACAGCGACAGCGTCCGGATCGATACCACTGCCTCACCTCTTCCTATCGCCATAACGTCAGTGCTTGCCGTTGACGTGTTCCGGTTCGGAGGGTAAGATAGTCGGTAAACTTACCTTTGCTCGAAGCCTAACACCCAGGCCTCAGGTTGGCAAGGTAACATTACCACCTTTGGTGTCTCTAGGCGGCGTGAATTACTTGCCATCAGGATATCCATCTGCTTGTTTGTCTTCTAATATCATGAAAAAAATAACTAGTCATGTTTTGATGGTTGAATTGGTCTAGACTCTAGAGAGTTTTTTTACAGACAAATCCAATAAACATGTGTTTAAGTCTGGAATCGAGCCACAGGCTTCAAAGAAACGTGATTACAATTAGCGCTCAAACTAATTAAAGCATGCGGGCTAATTAAAATAAAATACTTAAATGAGAAAGTTTGTCTGTTTGTTTGTTACTACTTCACGCAAAAAGTGCTGAACCGATTTTCATTAAATTTGGTACACACATAGAGGGTAACTTGGATTAAGACATAGGATAGTTTTTATCACAAAACAATGTTTCTGTGGGACTACGCGGGCAACACCGCGGGCAACAGCTAGTACAAAATATAATTATAATGAATTTAAACAAGCTAATATATAATATGATCCACAACTATCAATTTAACTAGCATTTTGTTGTCTTAAGTTAAGATTTACATAAAAAAAACATCGATAACTTACAGGCACTATTTATTCGCATCGTACCTATTAAACTATAAAAACTTTACAATAATTATTTTCTTATTGTGTGTGCAAAACCAAAGAAAAATTGTCGAAACATAAGATAATAAAAACTTACATTAATTTTGTTTACAGATATTTCACCAAGAATTTATGATTTTCTTCACTAATTTAATTGTATGGCATGTTTCACTAGTAAATTGAGCTATTTTACTGCGCTTTCTCACCTAATAGCTATTGGATAGTCGCTATAATTTTAATGGCTAATATTGTAATGCTTTCGTCATGATTTTATATAGGTTTTAAAAAAATAATAACAAAAACAGAAAACAAGGTGCGGTTGATTTAACACGGGTTTCGGGAAACGGTTTTAGAATTTTCGTCTGCTTGTCTGTCTGCGTCCCAACCACGATTCACGCCGAATTTACTGAACCGATCGTAACAAAATTTGTTAGATAGATACTTTATGTTCCGAGGAAGGTTATGTGATATTTTTTATCCCGCTCACTTAAAATGTAAATTGGGGTAAATTAGCCCGTAGTCTGGTTTTATTAATTTTTTTTGTTTCGTAGTATGTACAAATTTTGTCAGATTTTTTACAAACAATTAATTTAGTTGTTTAGAAATCACAGATATGTAAACACTAAGTATAAAGTGACCAAATAACTAGAAATGCGGAATATAGAAACATTTGAACGTACAAGTAATCTAAACTACCAAAAACTGAAGAACGAACGAATGGTACGGTAACGGTAGAAGAACAGTAGCAGTATCATATAAAGGTTTAGATTTTCAGTTAAGTGGATCTCTTTTTAAAAATATAAAGAGTTCTTTGTATGACTATAGAAATACAATGGCACAAGTTAAAAAAAAATCAGGAACCTTGCAGAAGTTACAGTTGCTACAAAATTCAAATAATTCCTGAAAACAGATTTTAACGACAATAATACCTTCATTTTAATATTAATTGCTACCGAAAAAGCTTGCAGTTGCATGAAAAGTATAAAACTTTTTTTTGGTGGTGGGGCGTATAAAGGATAGCGCCCAGAATTGACACGGCGGAGCATGTCAGGTTGGGGCGCATCCCATTGCAAAGTACACTGAGGCGCGCCAGGCTGCATTCTGTTACTCAGCGCCAAGGAGTAGAGAAAAAAAAGACGGGTTGCACTGCAGGAGTGCCGGCAGAAGTGAAAACTTGAATATTAACGTTTTGCATTTTTGATATTTTGGAATGGTTGGGAATAATTTTGCACGGATTGCTTGAATTATTAGTATGAGAGTTCTATCATTTATGCACACATATTATTTTCATATCAATAGCCTGCGTTTGGCTTGACAAAAACTTGCTAAAGTAAGACCACGTGACGGCTGGCAGCGTCGTCACATTATCTTTTTTCTTTCTTCAGGTTTTGGCCCTCACGTTAGTATTTAGCCATTAGTAGAAATTTGCATCAAATTTTATATCAATTTCAATTAATTATAATTAGTCATCAGTCATAAGTCGTCAGTAAGTCATGTCAGGCTCTTGGGTGAAGCGGTGGCCTGTTTAGTCAAGCTCGTGTAATGAGATGAGAGGCGGCAACGAGAAAACACACGATACGCTAATTTCTTCATGATTATTTCATTTGCGCACCGTCACTGAACAAAATTGTACAAAATGCCACCAAAATTGACTAATCGAACGACACGAAATTCAATGACTATGAAAAAACTTCGACCATCTTTTCTCTCGATAGCGCCAAAACTCCGACATATTATCTGTGCAACGAACATTGCTCGTCTACACATAAAGTTTAGTTTGAAGATGGAACAAATAGAGTAATGTCTATTGATATTATACGTATCTGCTATCTGTGAGAATGTAATGGTAGGTATATTGCGGCGTATTATCCATTGCGCATCCTATATTCTTCGGAAATATCTAAGCAATACAAAAACAGCAATGCGCGCATGCGCATGCGCAGTGCGCGGTCTTACGTTCTGACGATCTGACGCGAGTTTAGAAGTCTTTACCCATTTCAAAAAAAGTGCGCAACACTGCTAAAGAAGTTTTCACTTCAAAAATAGAAAGGCGACTCGATGTTAAAATCGTCAAGTATGGAAAGTGATGTTTCTAGTAGTTGTCATACGAAACTTTAGCGTTAAAAATTATAATGCGAGTAGTGCTCTATTCTTAATAGTGATATCGTGATCTTTGGTCACTGTGGACCACATCCACAAATTATCAAGTAATAAGTACTATGTAGCCTTATTAGGCAATGAGCGCGGGGTGCTTAAAACAAGCTTACTATAACTCTTACATTATTTGTATAAAGATTTATTTTTATGAAAAAGCACGTCTTTAACGAAAATCCCCGTGATCACCAAGAACCAAGGAAAAAGACCAAGTTATCTCAGATGCTCAACTAGAGTCAATGAATGGCAACATTACAGTGCCACATTTTTTGAAAAATGAGATCAATTTTTGACGATCTAAAATATTGAAATAATTTTGAGTTTACTCAATTGTTATAAATATTTTTGATTATCGATACAAATCTGGTGGGATTGTTAGTAATTTTTCCAGAAATCCCTACCAAGCATATTTAGTTTAATTAGTGGGGATTTATGGAAAAAAACCCCACTGGTAGAGGTTTGTCGGTGGGAATTGCGGCTTCGTCTCCGGTTCGGTTACATACGAAACATTCCATTGTTTTCATACCTTCTATTCAAACTTCGGCTTAGACATTTTAAAGTCGGAGGCTTTAATTGGAGGTCGAAGCATAATAAATAGGAGCAGCAGCCAGCAGGGCTTTTGAAGGTTCTTTTTTCGAGAGGTGGGTTATGAATACAAGGTGGAAATAAATTTCATTGACAATTCGATTACATATTTATTTTTTAAGTTATACTTTTCTAATTTTAGACGAAGACGAGTCGAGTTATCTACATGATAATTTAAGTGCAGTATAAATGTAAAAAACCGACTCCAATTTCATTGCCACAGACTAGGAAAATTTTCAAAACAGCATACCGCCAAATTGATAACCTTTTTTTGTAGTCGGTCAAAAAATATGCATGACATAACTTAGAATATTTATAAAATGTACATGGAAGGAATCATCGTAACCTAATATTTGAAAAAAAAATCAAATTGTAACGTGGAAATGAAATAGGAGGCGAATATTTCAGTTTTACTACACTAAGTTATGGTATTTTTTTATTGATGGTAATTTTTTATATTAGGTATATTCTAATACCACTTAAAAATATCTGTTATCCTCAAACTGTCTATTACTGTATTTATTTGCCATTAAATAAAACTTATCTCTTTTGCTATGGCTTTGACAACGACTTCTGAAAAAATGGCCTCAGTTTTATCCCTTTAAAAATGACGATTAGACTTTAACTTGTAAAAAAATATTGTACTGTATTGTGAGAGAATTTTATAATTTAATAATAGATTTCAAAGTTAGTGCTAGGTGATCATAAAAAAATAGAGTTACAGGGAAATCCTTAATTCAAATCCAGTGCTGCCAAATAGTTAATATCTATTAAAAAAGAACGCGTGTTATTTACAGCATTTATAACTCAAGAACGGCTAAACCGATTAGTCTGAAAATTGATTGATAGGGAGATAGCTAAGAACCGGGAGAAGGACATAGGGTATATTTTATCTAGTTCAACAGCGAGGCAACTAGAAAAATATTTTAATTTTCCTTATATAAACTGAACGGGATAAACGGAGTTTGCAGTAACAGCTAATATTAAATGAAACAGTTATTTATTCAGTTTAGTGTACTTAGTTTTTTAGTTTAGGTAATTTCAATATTATTGTGGTACATTTACATAAAATTCGTGAACATATCTTACAAATACGAAAATTATCGTACTAATTCTAACACTGTATTTGCAAAACGTCAATTTAATTTAAGCTAGTTTGCGTTTAAATATTGCAAAGATAATTTTATTCTGATTTATATCGTCCGGTTCAGACCACCAATCTAAAAAAGATAGGATAGGATTATGATTTGGCAGTCTCAATTTTCAAGTTATCACAACTTAATGTTGTATTTAATGTCATTCTAATAAGATATTATTTCGCAAGAACAAGCTTATTGTTTGAGCTCCATTTTAAAATATACCACACGTTAATAAATACAAAAGAAATAGCAGTTACAGTATTATTAACATTTTTTAAAAGTTTTGTTATTTAGTTATGTACTTACTTTAATAGTCAACAAAACATCGAGAAAGTTAGGCAGATGCTGAATCGTGACACTTGAGTTGTGGCTTGACATTCCATACTCACCCTGTAATTGACTTGGCTTAAAGATGTACATATGTACATAATAAGTAATGAATTATATGTTTGCATTCAAGTTAAAAATCAATAATTATGAATATTGTTTTATTTACAGATAAAATAATTAGATTGTAGTTGCATGAACGAAACGCAAAACATCGATAGCGCCTGCTTTTTTTAAACGCCGATAGAGGGCGCCAATTTCTATTTTCTAGTTTCTTTTTCAGTGCAAAGAAACACGTAATTCGCGCAGATATAAAACACCTATTTTAAGGTAAAATTATAAATAATTTGTGATTGTTAAGTGTTTTTGTTTATTGTTCACTTATTTTTTTAATGTATGTGTTCTCCGGTAACCGTAAGTATTGAATTTTCGAATTGTTATGACACTATTTTCCTAATTCTAAATTCAAAATTCTTTAAAAATTGACTCACAAACCACGTTATTTTTTAAAAAACTTGATATTTACTTTGTATTTCAATCGTTAAGACCGTATAATAAAGTAAATTTAGCATTTTGTATGATTATGTAACATTTGACGATGACCAACATAACCTAATAGTTGTAATAATATACTATGTTTAACCTAGACTTAAGATACTGCTTTTAAAGCTACTAAATTAATTAGGTATTTTTAATACACGGTTAATGTTAAAGAAATAAGTATTTTTTTAAATGATAAGACAGTCCTCGGAGAAATCATTTCTTGATATTTTAAAACTGGCTTTTGCCAGTGGTTTTGTTTACTTGTATTACACGAACATCTCTTTAAGAAACAAAATTATGTATAGGAGGTGTGTGATATAATAGGTAACAAACATAACCATTGCATTCTCGTTTCTTTGTCAACCTTAATTCACTCTTTGCTTTGATTCAATTTTACAAATTCAATGTGAAAGAAAAGATTTTAATAAACAAAATTCTTACTTTATAAACTTATGTGCGAGTAAATGATGGCTTGAGCCACTACTAACTAAAGTTTTCAACTGGATGTAAATGGCTGAATCCTGTCAGGTAAAGCAAAAAAAGACCTGAAAATGTCTCATGAGCAATTTTGACAAAACTAAAACTGCTTCTGTTGGTCTGGGTCTGCTAAGTAGAATAGACTATATGGCTCTTTCAGCCAGCTAGTAAGAGGAATAGGTTAAATAGGTCATTACCAATAAGACCTCTAATGGCAGAGTGCTGTGCAGTAGCTTGACCGAGTGGGAACTTTACTTATACCTGCTGTCTATGACTGTCATATTCCTTTCCAGACTGAAGGATATTTGGTTGAAATTGGCCTAATATCCAGATTATTGGAAAGCAACCAACCTATAACATCAATGGTGTCTACAGGATCATTTTTGTCTTTTATCATCAGGAGACCCTTGTGTTTATTCACTGATAGGTCATATAAAAAATACTTCATAGGAATTTACATCTTACATCCCATATTTCAATAATCCTAATCATTATCAACTACACTATAGTAAGGTCATTACAACCTGTGTTTTTCTTTAATTATACTGCTAGAATTTTTGGTAAGGATCTTTTTTGAACCAAAATAAAGTTTTTGTCAGCAAAATAGTCGAGTACTGCTTGCTTTGTCCCATAGTTTTAGTTTGGTTTCACAGACTTGGGAAAATTAATTGTGTATATTTATCGCCCCTGTGGTCTAGCAGTCCAATTGTTAGACTTGACTTCATGAGGTCCCGGGTTGGAATCTCGGGTTGGGCAACAAAAAGAAAATGTGGTACATATTTAGATTTTTCAAAAAAATGTTGCTTGTGATTGGATATGTGCCCGGTTGGCGATAGGCTTGCCATTTATCTCGTAGTGGGACTTAGTGTCTTTGGCTAATTGTGGGTGCCCTGGTTGTGCCTCTGCCTACCCCTTCGTGGATAAATGCGTGAAGATACTTTTTTGTATATTTATAATTCTATTTATCTAGTTCTATATTGATTCTGTAGTAATTTCAGTTCGGTTATAATTTTAAATTTTTGTGTTAAAATTAGCACTTTAAGAAATAGATAAACATTAAACTTGACATTTTTTATGACTGGTGCTTTTTGTTCTATTCACAGCTTTTCTAGGATGGTGATGATTCAAAATAAACACATACTTACTTGGCTTATACTATAAAGTATAAGGTCTGTGCAATTGTTAGCTAACAAATTTAAATTTATTAATTTCAGAATCATGGCAAATTATCTCCTGCGTCGAGCGCTGTTAGATGCAGTCCGCGTACCTGTTGGCACTCGTGCTTCTAGTGAATTAGCCAAGGTATGACTATTTTGAAGTAATTTAAAGTAGGTAATACTACTACTAACTACTTTGTAAGGGATGAAGGAGCAGATTATCCAGAATGGTATCACTTTCCCTATTCATGTTGCAGAAAGAAGCTAGGCGGATCTGTTTGTGTTGGGACATTTAGTGCTTGATACTCACTGTTTACCCTGCAAGGGACTTGTCATTTAGATATGTATCTTTGTAAAGTGCTCGCAGTTAACATATTCTGATTTGGTGACTTAATTTCCAAATGGTTGATTTTCAAACATAGCCTAATGTCTTGGCATAAGATAGCAATGCTCCGGTTACACTTTGGGTGTGGATGGTGATTGTCTCTTAATTTTTAATAAGTTAATGTTAATGACTACTTAACATTTTATAAAAGACGCCAATAAAAGAGAAGGTCCTCAATTTGGCTTTATTTTTTTTTTGGTATTATGTGGTTATTCAGCCAGTAGCCAAACAATTTCGATGGTTCTTTTTTTTGCAATAAGGACTGCTGACGGATGAAGCAGTTTCAGTTTTAGCCCTGATGATGCTGTTATAAGCGAAACCGGTAGGCTATTTATAAAATAATAAATTATAAGTGATACGTAAAAGAGTACAAGTGTTTCTTCATTTAAAAATATGATTATTTCATAATATTGTAATTTTTTGTATTAGATTGGTAACCGAGAGTGGGTAGGCTATGGATTCAACGGTCAGCCAAACTACGTAGACAGGCCTGACTTCCCTCTACCTGCTGTGAGGTTCCGCCCTGATACGCCTGATATTAAGGTAGATGATTTTTGTAACATACACTTTAATTTATACAAACATTGAAAAAAAAGTTTGCTGTATTACTACTTGAATTATGCTTTACAATTTAATTAATAATTAATTAAATTATTACTTAGCTTCGACGCATTTTGGGTGTATGTTGGATAGCTTTTATACACCATATTCAGTGTGTATTCATATTTCATATTCATTCTATTGCTGGGGTTTTATCAGAGGGTGGTGTCAAGTCTTCGAAACTGGTGTGTTTCTATGAAAAGAGTTATGAATGTGGAGGAAACTACGCAAGAATACAAGTATCGTGACTTTTGATAGTCTACAGTCTCCTGTTACTATGTGGAGTGTAGATATATGTATATATAAAGGACCAGTCAAATTTGGGAGAGGTTTGGGAACACTTTCGAACACGACATCGACAACACTTTCCATTTACGAAGTAATAAAAAATTTATATCCCACGCAAAATGCATGGTTATAACGGAAACGCCGACCGCAATCGCATGCTGAGTCTGGTGACGTCAGAACTCGCACTAGGTCTACGTAGCGTGACAACAAGTGAAGTATTAACGCGGACTATTTTAAATGAATGTTCGTAAAAGTAAATATTTCAATTTGGCAATTATCACTTTAGCCTTAACTTGCTTTTATTAAAATTTGGCCGGTCTTTTGAAAGTGAAGAAGACGAATGCAAATTGATTCTCAGATAGCAAGTAATCAACATTCGTATATTTGTGGCTTGGATGTTAATTCCATTGAGTAATTACTATCACCCTACACTTCACAATGGTGACATTGGTGTTATGGTGGAAGAAATACTTCGATTTTTTTTATAAAAAAAACCATTTCGTTTTGTTTTTGTTTTTGAATGTACATAACGTGCGTAAATAGATTAATAATTTCTTAGGTTCTGCGTGAAAAAGAAAAGGGTGATTGGCGTAAACTGACCCTGGAAGAAAAGAAAGCGCTATACAGAGCGTCGTTCTGTCAAACATTCGCGGAGTTCCAGGCTCCCACCGGGGAGTGGAAGGGAGCCTTGGGATGGGCTCTCGTCATTGCGTCTATGTCTATCTGGATTTACATGGGCATGAAAGTGTTCGGTGAGTTTTTTTATCGAATTGCATGGCAAACAAGGACATGGATTTCCTGATGATAAGCTTTGAATGTGATGATGGTGCGTTGCCCGGTTTAAAATCTCTTTCGTGAGTTATGAAATGAAAATCGAAGTAAAATGAAAATTGAAATTAAATGAACATTACTTTTTTGCGGAACATATGTGTCAAAAAGGTGTAACCAAATTATTTAAGCATTCCAATATAATATTCTACCACTCAGTGGTGTGAAAATATTTAGTATTGAATTACGTGTATTTTAATTATCACGCATTTTTTTTAAATATTTATTATAAGAATTTATTACATAAGATAAATTATTATCATAAGTGAAATTATTATCATAAGTGAACTGGCTCTCGCGCCCTCAAACTCGAAAAACAATAAGGACGACTGCTGATTATAATTACAGAAATTGGTAAGATGAAGTTTGCAATTCAGGCGACTTACCGCGTAAAAAGCTAGTAAACTTTACTGGCACAGTACAAATATGCAACAGTATGGAAACTAAGCCTACAACTCGTACTAATCAACAGTGCACTCCACTTTCAAACCGATCTTTTGTCAACATAAAAATAATGATAAATTAATGAAAAATGATGAATGACAAATGATGTCACATGCACAGTTAATTCGTACGCGTTGTAGTTGATAAAATACACTCCATTGGAGCAATAAGGTTGTCATGTTTTTTTTGGCATTTTTCTGTTCTGTAGTGATAATGCAATAACTACGTAGTTTACAAATAATAAACCTAAGTAGGTAATCTCATGGCGTCGGTTAATCCCATCAAAAGACGAATACGCTCTAGAAATTTTTATAAAGATTGCAAAGACAAATCACGTGACCACTCATCTTGACGCGGTACTTGCTCACGGCACCGCAAAAACCGCTTTGGGTTCTCATCTATGCGCAAATTTGTGTGAGAAGCCTTATAGGTAGGATCCATACTGTTTCATATATGTACTGTGTTACGGTGTCAGTGTCAGCCACCGACGCTCGCCGCTATACAGACTGCTTGTTATTACTTTTTAGACAACATTTATTCAATGAAAAAGGGTGATCAATGTATGAGGAATAGAATATAATATAGTAGGGGAGGCCAGTATGCTGAATGACTAGTCATTCCACCGTCAAGGGGACTTACTGGACTTTGTCGATAAATGTTGGATAAGAAAAAAAAAGTGAGGTTTATGTTTTTAGAAGTGCGGGAAACGTCTAAGAGCTAAAAGAATAATTACAACCACTTGACCATACGCAAGCGAATCAGATATTGATAGTGTATATGCCTAATGTGTGTCCGATGACGGAAATAGGTCCTTGAGACAGATGGGCGTAATGCCTATTATGAACATAGACGACTTGTGTTTTGAAAGTTCTGACTTTTGTTCTTTCGTACGTCACTAATTGTCTTCATTAAAACATGCTATTAACATGCAATAAACCCACTTTAACTAATATAATCTACAAAATTTAGACTGATTAGAGATTTTATACGTAATGATTGTGTTAAGGCGTAATATACCGTAGTAAGGTAGGTTATCTACCGTGACGTAATCCCTTGGCTCCCCTTCTATTATAGGGATTCCGCTTAACCTGATTAATTATTTCAGTGTACGGACCATTGCCCGAGTCCCTGTCAGATGAAGCCCAGAAGGCCCAACTGAAGCGTATGTTAGACCTCAAAGTAAACCCCATCGATGGACTTTCCTCCAAGTGGGACTACGAAAACAACCGCTGGAAGTAAATTGTAAGTATCGTCTCACTTTTTAGTCAACAATTTATTTTGTAATCTGGATCTGTACTGTGACTTCTGAAAGCAGTATTTTTCAATACTGGTAGTACCCGATAACTAAATTGATTTTAAGTTATCGCTATCTTTTCAGGGCTAGTAATATAAATAAACAAACACGTTCTATGCTATCAGATTAGCTTGCTCGCGACATTTTAATAAACCTTCAATCTACACTTCTGAATATTCTGATAAAAAGCCGTATATGCTAAAATGTCTTCAATGTTACATTTAATTTGTTTTTGATTGAAAAAAGACAGTATACATCTGAAATGATTTGTGTCAGAGTTGGCGAATATTAAAATGTATGGCATCATTATCTTCCTAACTTTCGTGTGATGCTATCCGTAGAATACCATTGAGTTATTACCCTTGTCCATTTCTTATTTTCTTCTCTTCACTCAAGACATTTGTCATTATACATATAATTGATCAGTAATGATTGAACTAAATTATGAAATGACATGAAATATTTTTAAAAAACAATGATGGCTAAAAATGTATACATGATACCTAAAACGAGAACCATAAAAATGTTTTGTATCTTTGTTTTTCTGTTAAGTTTACACGTAAAAATTACTGAACGTATTTTTACGAAATTTGTGTGTACCTAGACAAGTCTAAAAACATTGACTTTCTCGTTCATAATATCGGCATGGTTTTCGTAAAAAACATCAAAATCAGCGGTTTAGTAGTAAAGACAGACAGACTTATGCTCAACCAATCAAGGTTGCTTTTAATTTTTTTTATTTTTGTTTGCTCGAACAATACAAAAGTTCACCGGTAAATGTTTTCTACAGTGTTAGCAACACAAATTCAAATTTGGCTATATCGGATGCTTTAAGAACAGTGAAGCTAAAAAATGTTTTATTTATGAGTAACACTTTCTCAAAAAAAAAATAGAACTCTAATAGCCACAATGAAAGACGTCAATTATCTTTTAATCACACATTTTTTTGTTTATATTTATTTCTAAGTGTTAATTTAGACTTTGGAATGTGTTCTGAGAAACTTACCTATTTATTCTTCTTTCCAGATTACGTAATTTGGTGCTTTTCAATCGTTTGGTGGGGACGTAGTAGACAATCTTAAATAAGTTATAAATCTGTAAGATATAAAATGTGATTCCAAATGTATTTGTTTTATTTCACCTCTAGCATGAACATAAATCGACTACTCAAAAATTCAAATCACAATCATACAAGATGTCATCGGTACGCTATGTTGTAAGTGAACTTACTCGCCGAGATTGGGTCAAGATGGAAACACCGACGCAATGGTTTTGCTATTTCTGGTCATAAATCCATGTCCAGAAATAGCTACTCTATTTTATTACTTTATATATTCTAATTATGATTGTATGACAACAAAGAAGTAAAAGGCCTTAGCAAGTGTCTCTTAATAATTAACACCATAGATGTTACTGCAGGTCGTTGGTATACTGACGTTAGGCCTTATTTATTACGACAGGAAAACTCATGCTTTTGAGTATTATAGATAATTGCTGTTTTTAACGATACTTATTATGGGGAAGGTTGTGGAGAGTTGTTTGTTAGGGTTACCTTTAGACTTTGCGCCATGGTACAAAATCCTATGCTTATCATAGGAGTGAGTGTATATAATATTTTGACTTGAAGACCTTTAAGAAAAGAAAATATTAATCCTCTTATAGTGTAAGCATTTGTAAGAACTTGGTGCAAATACTCAAGGCAACGATTCCGATCCGGTGGTAGTCCTATTAATAATATTAATTTATGTTTGTCTGTTTGTTACTCCTTCACGCAAAAACTGCTAAACCGATTTTCATGAAATTTGGTACCTACACACCTAGAGGGTAACTTGGAATAACACATAGGATAGTTTATATCCGGAAAAATGGGACCACGCGGGCAACGCCAGGAGCAACAGCTAGATTTATATAAATGTCAACGTACATAGTACCTAAAGTTAATGTGAATGTGAATAATCTGAACCTGGCTCTGATGGTAAAAAGTTACCACACAGTAGCTTGATTGCAAAACAACAAAAAACAGGAACATGACCAGCACAAGCCAGCACACAAAAAGCAGGATTTTCGGGTAATTCGAAGAAAAAAATATTGGGAACAACTTTTTATTTTATATAAAATAACATTTTCAACATAAACACACAACGTATCAATCTGAGCGCTTTAAAGTAACCTAATATTACAGTACAAATGACAGTCGCTTGGTAAGCGACGTGAACTAGGTACACCATGTTTATGGAATAATCTAAACACATAACCCAGTCATAGCGATCTCTTCCTTGAATATGTTTCAAATCTTCGAAACCCTTTCGCACAAAACTACAGAAATTAGTGTTGCCAACCTACCGATTTTGTTACCCAATTAGTTCTTAAAATTTTTAATGTAAATATTAGAACTAAAAACCATCATAATTTTACTATCCCAATTTAGGGGTTAATGTAATGTATTTTCTGTTACAAGTTTTTTTTTACTTTGGTAAACAGTGAGACGATTTTTGTTGTAAGAAATATACGCTGCCTATCGACAAATATAACTAGTTGCTCCGGGCTCCTTTGCAGAATAGACCATCTGCCTTCCTGTGCCAGGCAGCTCGTAAAAGGCGAGCATAGACTTACCGTCACTAACACCGTGACATCTGACTAGGTGGTAGAGTTCGCAGCGACTCACCCGGATCGGTACCACCGCCTTACCTATTGCTGCCGCCATAACGCGTTCCGGTTTGGAGGGTAAGGTAGCCGGTAAACTTACTTGTGCTCGATGCCTAACATCTCGGCCTCAGGTTGGCAACGCGCCATTCCCATATTTAGTGTCTATAGGCGGCGTGAATTGCTTACCATCAGGAAATCCGTCTGCTTGTTAGCTTTCCAATATTATAAAAAAAATACTATGTTTAACTTGTTTAAATTAACTTGCTGTTCTATCTTTCGAACCCAAAAACAACAAAGATGAACACTGAGTCCTACCTTGACTGCAGGAATTGGAAACACGGTGATAGATTTTAAGAGTATGTAAGCAAATACACAATAAACGGGTACATTATTTGCTTGCCATTGTATAATGACAATCATGAGTCACTGCGCAGTGACCACTTATAATTCCATTTTTTTACGTTTCCTCTTATCATTAAAAATCATTAGCAGTACCCTTGATTGCCTATTTTTTGTAATAACCATCTCGATGTAAGTTGTACTGTAATTGTTTACATACGTTGTGGAATGGAAAACTTAATTTGGCCACAATAAATGTATTTATTTTTCTATAGTTGGTGTCGACTATGATACCAATGAAATTAACAGTTTTGATTTTTTTCTACATATTTTTTTTTCTACATATTTTACTATTAATTGGTAGAAATATATATTTTCTGTATTGAAAACACTTACGGGATCAACAATTATACCACGTATTAAAAAGACACTTTTGATGTTACTAGTTGTTATCTTTCAAATAACTATGACTAACATTCATATAGTAGGGGAGCCCGCAATGCTAAATGTGTAGTAACTCCAGCGTCATGGAAACCCATTGGCCTTGTCCCCTTTCCTTGTGGAAAGTATAAAAAGTCACGTGAGTTCTTCATTTTAGTGGTGCGTTGAGCGCCTAGAAGTTGCAGTTTGCAGTTACTTGATCATAGGCGAGCTCATCAAATATTAATAGAGCACATGCCTAATATGTCTACGATGACAGAAATATGTCAATAGTATGCCGTAATGGAGAATGAATATAGATGACTTGGTTTTTTAAAGGTTCCGACCCTTCTCCTCCCTGACGTCTTATTCAAACCATCAGAACATTTTAAAATTCACTTATTGGATTGCAAAAAAAATCTTACCCGCTCGAGTATAGTTTCAAGCCAAAAAATTAGACAACCCTACATGCGCACCTCTATATAGATATATTTGATACATAATGGAGGGGTTTTACAATGGTACAGGGTATCTCCCATTTCTTAATGTGACGCGCATAAGTTGCTATAAAAATTCCATATTCGGTTCCCCTGCCAATAAAATTGTATTGTTAACTTATTGATGAATATTCACAAATACGGTTTCAAAAAATCGTCTAGAATTTTATTTACCGTTAAGTATTTACTTCAATTTTTTAAGAATGAAAAAAAAATTTCACCTGAGCCACCGTAATATAATATATGTACTCGTATATATTGTTTTACTCGGTCCTGTTTTTGAAATAAATACCTACAGCCGTCCATTGCGTTAAGGTCGTTAACACGCGATAGGACTATGCGCTTTCAGTGTTTTACTACATCTGCCTATTTGAATTTCTAATTTTTTGATCGTAGTTTTTATTTTAACAAATAAAAAACGTGTAATGGACAGCAAAATTCAATAAAACCAGTTCAATAAAAATGCATGTGGTGTTTTGATTACCAAATTTCACAAAAATCTATACTTATTCGCTCAAGCGGAGCTTAGAAACAGCAATATAGTCTGTAAGCGTTCTTTGTCACATGAAGTAAATACTTGGACTTCCCAATTAAAAGTAAACGCTATTACATCGTACGTTCGTCACTGTGGTGCAACCGCATTTTGCGGTATACCGAACTTTTGCCAAACACGAGAGGAGTTATAAACGCGTTTTCGGCCTTTTGAATGCAGATGTAATACCTACTGTAATATATTATATTAGCTTGACCGAACTGAGAAAAGGAGGATGTTTAAATCGAAGTAGTATTTCGATTTTGGTGTTTACACACAATTTATTTGCAAACCGCCGTAAACTTTCCAAAAGTATTTCGAGAGTATTTTGGTACCTATCATTTTGTTCTTAACATTTTTGGAACCCATATTTTTAATAAAAAATGTATTTTGTCATTTGTGTCAACTAAAAAATTATTTGCATAACATCAAAAGTAGTCTAATCAATTAATGACAATTTTTATAATCTAGTTTCTTCAGTTACATGAAATAGTTTATATGGGTGAATTTCGGAGGTATGAAAAAGGGATTTTTAATTAAATGTCTTCAATTTATTTGTCTTGTGATTTTGAATTTATTGTTTATATACCTAATATATAATTTGTATATTTAATTATATATAGCAAGATCGAGAGTTTGTTTGGAATACAATAAATAGAAGGCCTTTCGATTGCTTCTTGTTTTTTATTATTCTTTTTAAAAATTGATAACAAAACAATATCAACAAGTTATTTTTAAAGTGTGTATGTTCAAAGAAAAGTATTAAATAGGTACGTTAACATTACAGTGTTTCCAGAGCTATTTTTCATTTACTCGAAAATATACCCATATAGACTTTTTAAACATTCTATATCTGACATTCAAAGCGACATACAAATATATTTAAAGACGATTGATACACATACATTAAAATATACAACTTTTATTCCTTATTCTAGTCATAAGAAAATTTTTCGGGAGCCTTAAACTCAGAATAGATTGTGAACAATTTATAACAGTTACGTCTGTACTTAGAGACGTCAATTGTCTTTAGCATTTTTTGCTATTAAATTATTACAATAAAAAAACTTATTTATCGATATCTTATGGTTGCTCGAGGTAGCTCATGTCGAGAGTATCGACGTTTTTTTTAAATTTCATGTCCTTTTCTGAGTGCTTTTTTCGCAGCACGATAAAAGTGCTAAAACATTCAAGATAGATATTTCAATAAAGATAGTTATTGTTCACAATCTATTATTATCAACATACAACATTAACCTAGTTATATAATACATCAAGGTCTTTTAAAAATTAATTCTTTTACACATTTCTCTGAGATCTATATTATAAATATATTAGGCATATATTTAATAAATTGATTTATTAGAATCATTTTTGATAATATAATGCACCGTTCATTATTATTTTATATTAGATTTCTAAGATAAATTTTAAGGTTGGTTCACATTGTGAGCAAATATGGGTCCATAATGACTGTCCAATACAGAAGTCAATACAGAATCCACAGAATTATGAAATTAATATTATTTTAATATTGTCAGTTAACATTAGCATCAAACATTTAAAAGTTAAAGTAAGAAAAATCTGTTCATTATTATATATGGATATTACTTTACAAGAGCTATTAAGTATAATTATATCGCAAGACCTTGAGAAATAAAAAAGAAGCGATAATTCACAATTAGATACAGATTTCAAGACACTGCTTAGACTTACCCATATTTTGTATTGTCACATGGACCGAAAACTATAAGATGACAGCTCTCAAACTAAATAAAATATAATTTGATTTTGAATACCACTTTAGAATAAATGAAGGAGGTGAACATAACATTCACACAAATTATAAAGACTAACGTTTACGTAAACGATTGCGACATCTTACAGGTGAACAGTAGAACAAATTTTTTTCTTGTATTGGTTATAAGACAGCAAAAAAAATGCCTAATTGTTATAGGCCTAAATATTGCTTCGCTTGTATTATAGGTACAAATATTGCTTACAATTTTTCAAATTTATTACCACGCGAAATTTTGGTGTCAGTAAATATGTTAAAAAAACAAAATTGAAAGCTCAAGACCGCGCGAAATAAAGATGGAGAAGTTCCCTCGCTTACACGTGTTAGACTTTAGACTAGAAGAACTAACTATTGTAGTCTTTGGAACTAACAAGCTTGTCGCTTGATGAGCTGATGTCTGATGACGTCAAAAGAATAACTAAAGTTGAAAAACTCATTCTGTGACAGTTTGGCAGCAGTGACATTTATCATTAGCTCACAGTGTGAACGGATTTCTTAAGAATTGGTAGAACTAAGAATAGCGTAGTGACTGGAGTTTAAATACTAGACATTTTAAAGATCAAAATATGAATTAAGTATGAAAAGATTCTTGAAAGATCATTACTTTCTAGCGAAATAATGACAGCTGTCTCTTTATGAAATACCCTAAATGATTTAGTTACCATGCGATTTGTCCCAACTTTGAAATCCCATTTAATGGCGACTTTCAAGTTTCAGTAGTTTCGTAAAAAAATTCAAGAGGTTAAAAGCACAAGGTCACACACATTTTAATACGATTCAACCTTTTTGTAAAGAATTAAAGTATCATAAAAACCTAACTACATTCTATTCGAAAATGACGATTTTTTTAAAATAAATAATTTCGCTTCTATTGGAGCTTTGTTACATAAATTAGGTCATATAATAAAAATATACCTATTGTGGACAGTACAAGTGTTTGTAAATAAATTGTGTCAAGAAAGCCATTACAAAGCCTTAGCTAATTTAACATTGTTACCTGGGTATTAAGTATATTGTTTTTTTATTTCTATAATTTCAAAGTAGGACGTCCTATATCCGGACGTTATTTTCTGAAATATAAATGATAACAAAGAAATGATTGGTTAAAGATATTTCAAATAGAAATTATAAAACTTGTGGAATATTAAATAAACTATTTACGATAATAAGTACAAATTAGTAATAGATACGTCATCTATTAAACGTTGTTTTTAACATTTGAATACTAAGACAATTTAATTTATGTTATATGGGTTTAGGAAGCCCATAAAATTATTTGGTATCATAAAATATGGCAGTAATATTCGATATTTTTCGAGTTTTATTTAATTCTTATTTGAATTTCTCAGACACATTTTAAAACAGGGAAAATTTGGACTATTATGTATTTTAGTTTTAGGTAGTTTTTAGAAGGTAAAAAGTTTTAATTTTGTTTCATCAATAACCAATAATTGCATTTAAATGTAAAATGAGTAAATCAAAATATTGACTATAATTAGGTAAAAGTCGTTTCAGTATCTTCATAGTTAGTAGTAGTACCTACTTAGGTAGTGTTGTTACTTTTTCAATTTTTTTAAACTTAATAAGGTAAATAAAATACTGAAGTTACATATTTTGTTACTTTTAGTAGAAATTAGAAAAGGATAAAGTTTTTGCCATGTTTTTGAACTTGGTGGATTGTTTGTAATGTTTTCGTTTTGTCACAAATATTAGAATTTAATATTATCACTTTAAGAAAATATTGTTATATTATTATAAATATCTGATAATACCATTAATCAAAAAGTTTGACACTTTTTTGTTTTACCACAAATATTATACCTTATTAGGTATATTTCATATTTCAACTTTGACCAATGAATTTATTATTATTTAACTTTGAAACTTTTAATTTGGCCACTTTTTAAGCATATTTATGAAGATGTAATCTTTTGAGAAATGCATAAACCAAACGAGTCTCCTATTTTGTTACCTGAAAGCTTTTTTGTTTTTTTAAAATAAAGAATTAATTTGTATTGAGTTAATTAAGTTTTTGTTTTGTACAGTAACTTTTGTCGCTTTAAAAAAATTTAAAGCGTAATTACGTAATAAAATCTACGTATAAAAATAAACAAGCATTTTGTATCTATTTTCATCTCCATAAAACGATAAAATAATAATGCCACAGATCTGCAAAACTATAATTTAATATTATTGTAGCGTTGTTTAAAATTCATATCACGTCAAACTTCCAGGTTCCCCGATTTTAGGGAGAAGTTAGAAACAGGGGCAGCTCTACCCCACTACTAGTGACTAGTCGCGGAAGGAAAATAATCCCCCCATCCCGTTGGTTTCCCAGTCTGCGACTTCCACTGGACCAAAACACTCGTCGAAAAATTGTTCCATTGTCTTGTAAAGATGTAAATAGGATTTTTCAAAATTGTGGCCTTCGTCCGGATAAACCTAAAAAAAGTCTTGATTATTCAAAGATCGAAAGTAGGATTTATGACATTATAAAATTTTAAAGAATGGAGGCTGGAATGTTGATAATCGTTTTATCGCTAAAGAGGTGGAATCAGCTGTCTACAATTGTGTGTTTCCTCGTGTTGGTCCAAAAAGAATAGATCGTGTGCTTTTTTTACCTAGCAACACGTAAGATGCAAGTAGTAGGTAAACGGGTTATTACCAACAATACCGTTGACGGGAGAGTGCTTGCCAAGGTAGATCAACCGCAAATACCTATCTTGCCACCATAATGTCATTTTTTGGTATTATTGTGTTTCGATTCGAAAAATGTGAGGTAGCCGGTAGAGTTGTACCTACATTAAGCTTAACACTTCGGCTACAGGACAGATTTGCTCCTATAACATTTGTGGCATGTATAACCCTACGGTTGTCTTACTATTAGGAAATCCGTGTGCTTGTCCGCTGTTTTATCACATAAATAGTACTGCGGTCTTGTTTATTTAGAAACATTTAAACACATAATATTTAGTAACTATTTAACACAGATTAAATTTAATTCAAAAATTAAGTAATACCTGGTGTGTGTATATGGCCCCAGCACGCACCAGCGCGGTGGCGAGGGCGAGCGCGTGAGCGGGCGGGGCTCGCACGTCGGCGGTAGCGTGTGCCAGCAGCAGGCGGCGCGGCGGTACGTTCCCCGCGCGCCTCCACACCGCGCCGCTCACCGCGCCGCCGCCGCCGCCGCCGTACCGCTCCGTCCAGTACGAGTCTGATCAACAAACGTACTGATTTACATTCGGATTTTTTTTGTACGGGATTGGAGTGGATTTGTATGAGGCACGATTTTTTTTTGAAATTTCGAACGCAACTAATTCATACAAATGAATGGAATTTTGCCAAACACATCTAAAAAAATACATCCGAACGCAACCGCACAATAGATTTTGTGTGTCGTATCACACACACATTCCTCCGCTGAATAACTACGACACCACACACACACACACACACACACACACACACACACACACACACCAAACTGACAACACTCCTTGTTTTCCGTCAGGTGTTAAATATCAAAATTTAGCCACAATTTCTCCAAGTTTATGAAATATGTACCTATTACATTAGGTATTTTGTCATTAATAATAACATATTTTAATTTTCACCGTTATAAAAATTAAATAATTATAAAACTAGTTATTTGTCTTTTTAGCTGACCCAATCTGGCAACATTTTATTTCTTAAGTAACGCCCATGTAAGCTTTGGATTCCTACTTTAAAAAAACTAATATGTGTGAAGATTTTGTTTCGAATTTACGAAACGGGATATCGTAAGGAATTCCGCATGTATGCGGCGGGCCTAAATCACATAGCTATTATGTATGTAGTTCTGAAAGTTCCTACCTAAATATGGCTACGCTCTTAACAATAGTAGGTACGATGCTGAGCAGCACTGCGTAGCGCGTAGCTACGCAGAATTGTGTTTCTAGCCCCACTGTTCCTTGGCTTCTTCTATTGTACAGTGTAAAGACTTTATAATCTTCATACAAACAAGCGAAAACGCGTTTACACCTACGCGTCTCGAGTCTGGTAAACATTTGGTACTTACGTGGTACATATCAATCGCGGTTACGCCGCTATGACGAATGATCGATGTAATAGCGTTTTTTTATTATTTTGTAACCGGTTGGTAAGCGTGCGATTTGTGAATGTTATTTTAATTTAATAAGTCCAAGAATTTACTTAAAATGTCAAAGAACAATTATTGACTATATTGTGCTGTTTTGAGCTTCACTTGAGCTGTTAAGAATAGTTTTTTTGGAATTCTGTAATCAAAAACAACACATGCATTTTTATAGAACATTACACAAAACGATTTTCATTTGTTTAAAAAAAACAATATATTTTACGATCACAAAATTCAAATGGTTGATGACAGGTGTACCTAGTTATTGGTTATAACACAGACGGCGCGCACCTCTGTCGCCTGTGACACACCGCTCGGCTGTTGGGATTTATTTTAAAAACAGAGCCGTAATGTTTCAATTTTCGTCAAGAAATCTGTTTCATTGTGTGTAAAAAATGCATTTTCCACGTATCAGTATGTGTGTATCTGGATTAAGAATGTAATTTAAATACTTTAATAAAAAAGAAGTGCAGCGGATAAAAATTACTCACTATGGTGCCTGAGATCTGCTATGGGTGCGGCCAATGCGAGGCACCGTGTGAGGTTGTGAGCGTCCCCGGCGGCAAGCGCTAGTGCGGCCCCCCCGCCGTACCCGCGGCCCCACACGCCGATCCGCGCCCCGTCCACCGTTTTTAGGTTGTCGCGGAGGTACCTGCACAAACGTCAAACAGATTGCTATGGCGCAAGCAATATTCATACTACACTAAAGGTTCACAGCAACGTAGAGTTGCTAATAATCTTTTTTTTGTACTTAGTTTATAGCATTAAGTTAGTTGTTTATGTTAAGTTATTTTTTATTGGTGATCAATAAAGTATAAAGTAATCATTCATTCATTCATTCATTCAGGATTTCCACGCATTGCTTTGTATTGATTGACCACCTTTTTGGTCAAAATTTTAGCGAGCACGCTTAACTTCACCGACTGACAGTGAAGCTCAGGTTCGATTCCCGATGGATGCAGGCATTTGCCTGATAAAAATTTTAGATGTCTGCATTTCTTGGACTTGGAGGTTAATAAATTTATTCTTGTCTGTTTTAGTATTTATATGTATTAGAATCGTTTACTGAAACCCTTACATGAGTATATAATTTGTTAACATTAAATTTAACAACACGTTAAATTTAATTTGTGTAATTTGACCAGGCCTATTTACTTATGAACGAAGCAATTACAATACTTGTATACCGTGCTACTAGCCGAAGCTGGGATTTCGTGTCCCAGTGAAAATCTAAATCAAAAATTACCCAGATTACGTTCACAGTGGATAGAAAGAGAGAGAAAGAGCGTGTTAAGTAAAAGGGAATTTCAGACTGGAATAAAAAGACCAAGCATTCGTATATCGGTGGGAAGTAACGCACCTACATACATAAATATTTCAATGACACTTTACTGCGTTTATTCGATAAGTACGCTCCAGTGAAGAGAATAAGAATAAAAAATAGACCTGTGCCATGGATTAATGCGGATATTAAAACTGCTATGTCCTATCGGAATAAATTAAAACGCCTTTTTAATAAGTTCCCAACAGACAACAACCTGGCTCGGTATAAGTCTTTGCGTTATCACTGTAACCACTTATGTCAAACAGCTAAACGTCGTTACATCCACAATACGATTGCCAGTGCTGGATCGGATAAAGTCTGGAGATTCCTTAAGTCTCTCGGTATTGGCAAGCTTCCTTCTTCCTGTATCAATAATATTGATTTAAATACCCTAAATAGGTTTTTTTTTCCACTCCTCCCCTAACATTAGATAGTTCCACTAAGCTTGCTACTCTAACGAATTTTTCTTCTGTTCCCGCGCCGCAGTGCCCTACGTTCGATCTTCAGCTGGTTGCACATACTGATGTTAACAAGCATATTTCTTCCATCTCCTCATCAGCAACGGGTTGTGATAACGTGAGCCCGAGAATGATAAGACTCCTCCTTCCTGATGTTCTACCTTTCCTTACTCACATTTTTAACTATTTACTATCTACTTGCATTTTTCCTTCTATCTGGAAACAGGGTCACATTATCCCACTCCCTAAAGTATCCAACCCGGTGTTGCTTTCGCAATTTCGTCCAATATCTATCCTTCCTTTCCTGTCGAAAGTTCTTGAGCACATTGTACATGCGCAACTGGTATGCCATATCTATGGCAATGAGCTCATATTGTTTTACCAATCTGCTTTTCGCCCAGGTCACAGCACCGTGACCACTTTAGTCAAGGTCTCGGATGATATCCGCAATGCTATGGATATCGGGCAACTTACGGTTATTGTCTTTTTAGACTTTAGTAACGCTTTCAATTCAATTGATTTTGATATCCTTTTAGCAATACTTCGTTCTCCTAATATCTCTGATGCTGCGATTGACTAGTTTAAGTCTTACCTTGAGGGGTGCTCCCAGCGAATCTTTGAACATGAATCTGTTTCCGAATGGACTACCTTGATTGCTGGCGTTCCTCAGGGTGGGATTCTATCTCCCCTCCTATTTTCAATTTTTATTAATCTAATTACTGCAAAAAATACTTCAAAGTTCCATATTTACGCTGATGATCTTCAGCTGTACCGTCATTGTAATGTTGAGGATTTAGCTAGCACAATTACTCAAATTAATCTAGATCTTAAAAATATTCACTCATGGGCGCAATCCTTTGGGCTCTTAGTAAATCCATCCAAATCCCATGCCATGTTTATTGGGAGTCGTTTTAAACTTAAATTACTTACAAACGTCCCACCCATTCTTTATAACAATATCAAAATCGCCATGTCAGATAACTTTACAAATTTAGGAGTAGTTTTTAGTTCAAATTTTTCCTGGGACTCTCATGTCAACAGCATTAGCAAAAAAGTCTATTTTTCTCTCCATTCTCTTAAACCCTTCCAAAACTTATTTCCTCTAAAAACTAAAATATCCCTTATGTCTTCCCTTATACTACCAATTTTAGATAACGCAGATTCCTGCTATCCGGATGCCACTGAGGAACTTTTAAACAAGCTCGAGCGATTGCAAAATCTTTGCATTCGGTTTATTTACGGCCTTCGCAAATACGATCATGTATCGCAGTCCGCGTCCAACTGAAATGGCTTCCCATTCGTCTGCGCAGAAATATTCATGTATTGTGTCTCCTTTTTAACATCATTTTTAACTGTAATGCTCCAAAATATTTGAAAGAGCGTTTCCATTTCCTTTATCCTCCGGGTTCCCCTTGTCGTCCTTCCGTTGCTGCACTTTTACGTTTTCCTAATCATAACTCCAGTTTTTATTCTCAATCTTTCACAGTTCATGCTATAAGGCTATGGAACTCCCTTCCCCTTGATATTCGAAATAGTATATCCCTAACCTCATTTAAAAATCGTTTAAAACTGTTTTACTCCTCTAGTCCATAAGGGTAGCTCTTATTGTTAGGATTTAACTATTAGTAGGTATAACATTTATATTAGTTTTTTTTATTATACCATTTTTATTACAGAATAGTTTTTAATTTTAATTAAGTTTTTTTTTAGTTTTTTTATCTCTTTAATCTTAAGCTTGTACAATGTCTAAATATCGCTTTTTATTTTACATCGTTTTTCTCTATCTTAGGTTAGCTGTAAGATATCTCTTGTAAGAGATAAGCTCGCCTTTTGTACAATATTTATATTTGTATTTTCTCACTGTCAATTTTATATTACGTGTACAATAAAGTGTAAAATAATAATAATAATAATATATAAATAAATAAATGATAATTATAATAAATAACGGAAATTAACAAATCAAATGTGTTTGTGTTAAAGAAACTTACGTTAATACAGCTATTTGGTCTTCTACATCCACGGACAGCAGCCTCTGGTATATCTCAGTTCTTAGCTCTTCACCCTGGAATAACATTATTTGATAAACTTAAGAAAATGTTGCTAAAAGTAAATATATTTTTTGCAGCAACTCTGAATGGGTTTTGGTTATATAATTTTGCATTTCATACTTTTTTCTCCGCATTTGGGGACATTTATATAAAATTAGCAACTCTAATATTATGCTAGACTCAGTCACGTACAAATATGAAACAGTATGGAGTACACATACAGTAGTGGTCAAAATACTACACTCCGTTGAAGCAACAGGGTTGTCAGGTTGTTTTTTATCTATCAAATTTTTATAAATATGTTTACATATTAATTAAGCAAGTAATCTCATGGCACGGTTTAATCCCAGCAAAAGCCGAATACGCTCGTGGCATTTTAGAAAAATCGCGGAAACTAATAACAACGTGACCACACGTGCTTAGAGGCCTCATCGATGCGCGTGTTTGAGTGAGTGTGCCGTTTTCGAACGTGCGTTACCGTAGTTGCCCTACTGTTGATATTTGTATTGTGACTCAGTTATGCTCTAATCACTGTGTTAAAGCATCATCCTAATTATGCGATACGTAAAGTGTTATGTGAGTGTCGGTTTTATAAACCAAGTGAAACAAAACTAGTTACCTGTCCACCTGAACCCCGAGCGTCAATCTGGGCAACAATGAAGTTTCGCGTGGTGGCAAGGTACCAGCCCCAATCTGGCTTCCACCGCTCTGTGACTAGCTGACCGCCAGGCTCAGCTGACCTAAAACAATGAATGTGTAGCACTTTAGAAAACTGATGAAAAGCTGTGTCTGTACATTGAAGGTAGGGTGCCATCTTTTTCCAGAACGAATAGTTTTTTTCATTTCTTTCGAATACAAATAAAGTAGGTACACAACATAAAAAAAATATTTATATAAACAGTTTCTTTGTGTAACTTTTGTTCCTAATTATCAGACGTCCAATTTGTGACTGCAGATATCGTCTAATACTTACTTGTAACTAGTTATGAGATTGTCATCGAAATCAGTTTTATGTAATATAAAAAACAAACCCTATCTACCGCAAGCTGCCACTTTATTGGTGTAGATAAGGTAGGAGTACGGGTGGTAACCCTAATTGAAGGTAACAGCAGGATGCTTACGGTCGATACTCTCAAACAAAATTTTTCAAGTTCTCATTTGTTCGTTGATCACGAAAAAACTACTAGACAAATTTCGATCAGTTTTTTCATTATTTTATGGATATGAGAACAACTTGATGTTTAAGATGCCTTTATTTTATCAAAATAAATCATTTGTAGTGTCTTTATGTAGTAGATTAATAAAATAGGCTAAGTTAAGACTTAGGCTAGATATTAATATAGAAGAATGCTGTTGATGACCGTTAAACGGTAAGTTTTCCTATCAGTTTTACATTCGTAAGTTAATTCAGTAAATGTGGTTAATTCTATCGTGTAATGGTTACAAAATTACGTTTGTATGATGGCTACATGCAAACGTATCACCTTACACGGGAGGCTATCCGTTAGTTAATTCAGTAACTGTGGTAAATTCTATCGTGTAATGGCATGCTTACACGTGTAATACAAGCGGCAGTGGTAGATCATCAGTCTCCCGTAGACCGGGCGGTAGCAGCAGCCGCACGCGAGCCTCACGATGCGCCTGCACCTGAAATCAACCAATTCATTATTACCAAGATCTATCTTCATTGTCCGCTGATAGTCAGCTTGTACCAAAATATATATATATATATATATTTTGGCTTATGTCTGTTCTAGAGTATTCGAAACTACAGAAATAATTGGCTATCTAAAAATCTGTACCTATTTGTTTTCATGTCAACAGTTTGTTACTGAAAAACGAACATCGTGAGTGTGGTAACAGTGGTTACCTACCTCCACCCTGAAGACCTTGGCCTGCGGAGTGGCGAGCGCCGCGAAGGCCTGTCTCAATGGAGCCCCGTCCCACAGAACTGCTCGCCGTGCCCCATTGGCGCCACACACGAATGTGGCAGGAGTCTGTGGCCCTAAGCACTCCTGGAATTGCGACGAAAATCATGTATTTATAGTCTTCGTCCTATTTTGCTTAAACATACTATGTAAAGTAAGGCTGCAAGATTAAAACTGAACCGTAGTTCCTATCTTATTAAAACTGGACCAGCGTCTAATCACGAAGAAGTTAATTCACGAATCGGTTATTTGCTATAAGTGTGCGATTTTTCTTAAAGTAAAAGTTGAGGACCGATAAGGTAGATTCCCATTGGCCAATCTTGTGGCTGTGATGCCACTAGCGTCAGATAATCGGCTGCCTGACCCTTCTGACTCAAAGTACGATAGTAGTGGTCGTTATGGTATGAGTTATGACGGTGAAAACGTGGAAAGCAATGAATGGATGGAATGGATTGCTATCAACAGTATTAACTGCGATGATTTGACCACCTTGTTGGTCGAGGGGCGTACACGCGCCTTATTCCACTGACCAACCGTGAGGCTTGGGTTAGATTCCTGATGGGAGCAGTTATTTGTGTGATAAACATTTTTACGTCTGCATTACCGGGTCTGGGTATTTATTAAATTTATTCTGATATCTATTAATCTATGTATTAGAATTGTTGAATACCATTATGGGTATAGAATTTGCTTGATTTGGGGTTAAATTTAATTTGTGTAACTTGTTTAATATTTATTGTTTATCACAGCTAATATTGTATTCAGTAGCAACGTCTATATGTCTGATACCAATCAAAATATTCGTTAAGAGAGTCATTGTAGAACTCTACTTCTTAGTTCTTTAACGACTACTTTAACTACTTAAAAGAGTTCAGATAAACTTGGAACGTAAGGGACACAGTCCTTAACTCGTTAAAACACATCTAGCAAAAAAAAAACGAACTTGATACCGTTTGTGAAACTCACCTGAACGTAATAGGAATAATTCTTGCTAAATAAAATTCTGTTGTACAGACAGGTGGTTGGAAGAGTGTCATTCTCGTCAGAGACGTGCGGTAAAATAGTAGACGAGGGCCACGCTGGTAGGGAAGATGTTGAGTTCTCGTAATCCTGCACACATGAATGAGACATGAAAATTCCTGATGCACTTGGGTTGCTTTAATTTTGGTGGAATATTTTTGCTACGAATTAACTGCATATTCTGTTACAGTCAATACATATTATAAAACCAAAGTCCCCCACCGCGTCTGTCTGTCTGTTCGCGATTTACTCGAAAAGTACTGAACGGATTTTCATTCGGTTGTCAACAATAGGTTCTATCTATTAATTCTTGAGGAAGGTTTTAGTGTATAGTAAGTTTATGTTTTGTACAAACCCACGATATTACAATGATATTAGTTCAATATGTCGGCACAATAGATCGGGAGCTTTCTTCGAAAACGCTGCCAAAACCTTTTGAGTTTTAACAAAACAATGTACGGTGGGATTTTTCCCCTTCGATAGATCTCAAAAAAGTAAGCGATGGTATATGTCTATCTTTAAAGAGTAACCCACAATAACCGTTTTTTGCGTTTACTTAATTTATACAGTAAAATGTATAAATAAAAATATGTTCTAAAGTAACCCCCTTAATCAAATAAATCTGTTAGATACGTTATGCGTGTAATTTAGATCAAAATTGCCTTTTACACTATCAGAAAAAAATTAACAACTAATGAGTTATCAAAAAGTTAAAATCTCCGGGCTCAAAATTAAATATCGTTGAAGCGTAGCAAAGACATGCGCGCTTACTGCATCCATCCATACTGACATCCTGACATCCAGATATACTCACAAACTTTCGCATTTATAATATTAGTAGGATTTTTATTCTTCAATAGCCGAAGCGAAGCGAGGGCGGGCAGCTAGTCCTTTAATAAAGTAGAGACTTCAGAATGCAGACTCTTTATTTTTAGAAGGCTACCTCTATCTTATAAAGTTCAGCTTACCATATTAGATAGTTTATTTATTTATTTAAACTTTATTGTACACAAATAACAAATGTGAGCACAAATAACGAACATAATGTTATATGCATGATAGTTTGTGCATTATTGCGCATTTGACATAAACTTTGCCGTGTTTATATTTATCCTCTTCTCGCCCATTGTGAAATTCTGTGGAGGTATTCGACCTTTACATTTAGATAATTCAGCATGAGTAACATTTGATCAATGAAAACGGTGCATTTAAAGCTGGTTCTGCAAGGATTGTTAAGAAGTAGCCTACATCTAAACAATTTAAAAACCTTATTAACTTTACTCACAGCCTTGTTCCGCTCACATTCCACCAATATGTGATGTACATCTTCTATTTTATTACATAATTCACAATTAGGAGAATGTGATATATTCATTTAAAGTTATTCTGAAGTTTTGTGTTATGTTAGTCAATTTAACCATCAATAATTTTTAATGGACTGCATTTTGGATGACCTTGATAAGTTAATATTATCTAAATAAGCACACATACATATCGTGTATAGATTGCCAAATTTACTTTTCACTACATTATTTTATTACTACATTACTTTTTTCATAAAAACACACCGGTTTCGTAGACTCTTCAGACCATCCTCGGATGAAACCTAAGCGCTTCGTAGTGAAATATCTACATAAGTACCTACATCCATCCACACTCGCATTGCATAATTATTTTGCCAATTTCTATTCTGTCATTCTTTATATATGAATGAACCAACGAAGCACGCATTTTTTTCATTTTTACACCTACACTTTTTTTTTCAATTTTACTCTTTGTCCGATTTCACTGCCAGCCTTACCAACCTACCTACCATCCATACCTGCCAAGAGCACTACCTAGACATATAATATCATTTATTTGTTCTAGCACTACATTGTCGAATAAAACTGTTGCATCAGTTGTGGCTCTGGTTATCCAAATATGGAGTATTAATTCATGGAGTGACCAGACAGATTTTTTAGGATCGAAGAAGTTTATCGCACGGTACACGCGCTGAACAGAATCTGAGTGAGATCTAAAAAAGCGTTCCAAATTTTTTTGACTCTACTTCTTGCTCTGAAGGTTCTGAAAACAACTACGTTTTGAGCGGGGGTCCACACGTTTTGGAGGTTGGTTATAAAATCTTCATTGAGATATATATTCACAAGGTGAACTTACAGGTTCCTCTGTACTCGGTTCCACTGTTGTGTCTGGTTCATGTCCCAGGCAAGTCAGACAAGTAGGTGGAGGAGGCCAACCATTAACCGGAACAGCAATGCGATACAAATGCCGTTCACCCGGTTTCTCTGGTGCTGTTCCAATTATGTACCTGGAAAAAATCAAATATGTCTATATACATACTTTGGAGCGAAGGTAAGGTTACAAGAGTAACCTCAGAATTTACAATTTTTACCATAGGATTCACATTCAACGCAAAAGTAAAAGTGAATCAAGGTGTAGTTGTATCTCGTCAAAGCTAAGCAGATGCAGAATCACGAAGATGGCCTGTGTTAGCTAGCATCACCATCATTGTTTACTGGACTCGTCCCGCCTTGACATGGCGGAATCCAGAACATGTATAAAAAGTCACGGTAAAAGTATACGTACAGAAGTCTCCGCCTCTCGTCCCAGCCGAGCAGCTGCGTGACCTCAAAGTTGCCTTGCGTGAGTGTGGTCCGCGCTCCGGGCGCCAGCTGCACTGCGTGTCTCCACACACCGCCCTGGTCGGTGATGGGGGCGCTTGTGAAGATACCGCTTGTACCACCCACCAGCGCTCCCCCTCCGCACCAGCCACAGTCGTCCTCTACCGGATCCCCACCTAGACCTGACCACCGCGAACCGTCGGATTCATCTCTGTATATCTGTTAACAAAAGAGTTATCTGGTGAAAAACAGAAAATCATATTTCTATTTAATTAGAATTGTAGGAGTTGGTACCTTCACTGCAGGTGGGCAGGGGTACAACTACGGTAAACACGATAAGACGAAGGTACTTTTTAGTACCACGATATGAAAGTGATAAAACTATCGCCAAACGGGCACTTATCAGTTATCAAAGCCTGGGAAAAGTTGTTTCTATAATTATATTACATTTTTGCCCGTGTTGGTCCGGGCTCCTTTGTAGAAAAGACAATCTGCCTTTCTGCCAGGCAGTTCGTAAAAGGCGAGCATGGGCTTATCGTCACTAAGATCGTGACATCTGACTAGGTGGTAGAGTTTCGCAGTGACTCGCCCAGATTGGTACCACCGCCTTACCTATTTCTACCGCCGTAGCATCAGTGCTATCCGTCGATATGTTCCAGTTCGGAGGATAATTTACTTACTTTTGCTCATGGCAACTTAATATTTATTTAGCCGGCCTCAGGTTGGCAACGCACCATTACCACCTTTGGTGTCTCTAGGCGGAGTGAATATCTTACCACCAGGTAATCTGTCTGCTTTTTTGCCTTCCAACATCATAAAAAAAATAAGAAAATTGAAAAAAAAGTTCCCCGACCCAGGCTTAGATCCTTGAGATACTTATATACTACTTGAGATAGTACAGGCGATACTTTCAAATTATGACAAAAATATGGTGCCAATTTGTTGTCAACATTCAATAACAATCCTAGTATAGTTAATACTTTACTTTTATGTTTTCGACTTACTAGATAATAAAAACTTACATCTTGACAATTGTAATGGGTAGCACTGCATATGCTTATGATGGAGACATTTTGTGGTCGATTCAATAGAAGCACTCCTATCTGACGCTCTGAAATCCAAGTTGTCCACCGGACGTACCATCCTGCAAATTAAATTGACATTGAAATCCTTTTTATACCCTGACAAAAAACACCTTTGTTTGCTCGAGGTACATTTGTCCTTACAATTGGTTGCTTGAGCTAAAGTTAAGCATTCTAAAGAGTGGAATATTAAAGAAAATTCTTGCTTCCTAGGGGAACTGAGTATGCTTGAAAGTAGGGAAAATCTAGACCCCTCTACGCAAAACAGGCGACATTTTTTTTTAAATATGACGAAAGTAGAAGATAAAGAAAAGAAAAATCTTACCACTATCAACTTGTGAGCTGAACTGTATTGCTTGTGGAAAGAGAAATTTCGGTGTTTTGAGGCTGACCACGAAAACTGTGACCGTTGGATTGTTTGTGTTCACCTGAAAATGAAAACACGTAAGTCAAAACGCGAAATATCGAGAATTTTGAGCATGGCAGAATATTCCTAACAGAAATCTAACTTAGTTATTTTATTTTAATTTTGGGCATAACACTCGTATTGAAATAAAGCAATATCTGACTTAAGGTCTTAGCACACATATCAACTCGGAAAGGGATCGTCACCGTATCGCCTCGATCCGTTCTTTATTGTTTGTAAAAATCCATACTGCAACGCACACTAATCGGAAACGTAACGTAATCGCCGCGCCTCGGAACAGGCTCGCGGTGGGCGAGCCGTAAGCGCGGTGTCGTTTAGGCTGCGTTCAGACGACGCGCGCACGCCAAGCGCACGCCACGCTCGCCATCACCCGCGTCGAATACGCTTTGATTTTTTTTTGACATAATTTGAGCCCTACTGCCACAGCAGAAATCTCAATTTGTATTAACCAAATCAATCCGCTCACGCCAAGCGCCCGCCAAGCGCTTGCCACGGGCACACCCCGCGCGCACCCTGCGCACTAGCAGCACACGCCTTGCGCCCGCGCTTCAGCTAGTGTTGTATTAACTGTCACTAGTAGTAGAAGCTGGTGTGAGGCGTGCGCGATGCATTACGCGTACTGAGCGCGGGTTTAGGACGGGCTTAACGCGTGTGCGTGCTCGGCGCGGGTCATCTAAATACTGTTATTAGCTGTATTAGCTGTAGCCGAGTTGATGTACAGGAGCTGCTGATACTGTTTGGTTACGTGCATAAGTTAAGTTGACGCCTGGTTGACGGCGAGGCGAAAGGCGATACGGTGACTATCCCTTTCCGAGTTAATATGTGTGCTGAGACCTTTATAGAGAAATTTATCGTATCATATAGCTGGTTCATAATTCAAAAACTACCCGGTAAAGTATCGTGAGACAATGTGATTATAAGAATATAGAACGTTCAAGAAATAAATTTACTCATTTTACAGATACCCCTGGTATTACCGGCTGTTTATAGGCGGTGGAGATCACTTACGTGTTTATTAGTCTCCACTTCCATAAAAATTTAGCCTAGGATTCAGATTCAGAATACTGTGCGTTTCAATATTATTGTAAAACTACCTCTTTGGATGGAAAAGAGCCGATTTGCATTTAACCAGTAGACCATATCACGATAAGATTATTTTTTTAATGAATTATAACCTTGTTTTCAATAAAGAGGAGACAATCGAGCAAGTGGATCATCTGATGGAAGGTGATCACCGCCACCCACGGACACCTATAGCACCAGAAGTATTACAGGTGCATTGGCGACCTTTAAAGAATGTGTACACTCTTTTCCTTAAGGTTCGCAAGTAGTATCTGCGTAACTATACTCTGTATACCTTAATTGACGATGCGACGGTGAATCGTGGTAATTGCACTATTGGTATCGTGATTTTTTAGTTTAATTAATTCTTAAGTTAAATTTTGAATTGTTTCCATCCCTGGCACTTTATGTGTATGAAAGCGAAACCAGTTGGCTATTATTTTTTTATATTAAATGAAACAGTGCAAGAGTTTTTTCATTCATATTTTTTTTTGTTTATAAAAAAAAAGCTAACTGATTTCGCATTTTCAGGGCTATACTATTTTATCAGTTAACAACTAGAAACGAAAGTTTGGCAGTTATTTTTTTTTCTTTTTCATTCGCTCACTATTTAGGTTATTCAGAAACTTCATTAGCGTTCATTAAAAGCATTGCATTAAAAATACCTTTGGATATCTTAAACTTCGTATGCTAGGATATGCGGGAGGCTCCTGTTGATCGAAACCGTACCAGGGGTACTTGTGCTGCTGTACAAGTGTGTTGTTGTAACTCATGTACATTAGTGTCTGGCCGTCCGCACTAAACCACAACGCTCGGTCTAGGCGTAAGATTTCTGTCTCGTATAGGAAGTCTGGTACACCGTTGAATATTACTCCTGGTATACCTGTTACAAACAAACATCAAAACAAAATCTGTTTCATTTGTATGATAATGGTAGTAGTTCTGCTGTTCACAAACTAAACTTAATTTAGATGCATGCTATCTTTTTCAAATGAAACAAAAACAAAAAGATGGAACGTTTTAGACATGTCTGATTAGTCCGGTCATGTCAAATTGTGATATTTTAATAATAATTTAATAATATTTTAATAATTTTAATCAATGTTTTACGAGTGAACAAAGTCCAAACAATGAATTTCTGTCAAATAAGCGTTTGCAAGAATTATTTTATTACTATCTGATCCGGCGAACTTCATTTCATCCGTTCAGTTTGTATGCGAATATGTAAAATATTTTTTCTGGTTTCTTTGCAATCGAACAGGATTAAAAGTATCCTATCTCGGTCTTCTGGTTTTAAGCTACCTCCTCGTCAATTTTCAGCAAAATCGCTTTTGCCGTTATTTAGTTTAGATATATCCTTCACTTAAATCTTATGCAGCATCTACCTATATATACGCATGTACCTTCATCGAAGTAGGTAGAGGTACAACCGGTACATTTACGAAGGTACATAATTCCACAATTCGTCCCAAATTAAGTCCACATTACATATTTTTAGCTTCAGTTACTTATTTTTGTCGAATAATTATTTAAACAAAAAAAAAACCTCAAATACTGTTTTAAATGAAATTAATGTAATTTGTTTTCCAACAAAATATATATAACGATAGCTCGCAGGTGAGCTTGTCTCTTAATGACCTCTGCAGTCCTATTCAGTCCTACACTCAAACCGCACGTGCTGTAAGAACCCTAGTCCTTCACGACTCGCTCTTCAAATAGGTAAGGGCTTTAGAAACGCACTTCTTAACTATTCCTATGTGTTAAGTTGGAAGGAGAATTGCTGTGCTAGGTTTCCGAATGTATATTAATGTGTTTTTTTAGTTTAAATGTATTTTTTTTTGGTATAGTTAAAGGTATAATTGATGTTTCTTGTCAATTTAGCTTATACGGCATAATTTTGTTGACATTTCTTGATATATGTTATACATGTGTATATCTTCACGCCCATATCCCCGAAGAGGTAGACAGATGCACAACCACGGTACCCACGACTAGCCGAACACACTAAGTCCCACAATGTGATAGGTGGCAAGCCTATCGTCAACCGGGCACATGTCCAATCCCGAGCAATATTTTTTTTTAAAAATTCGAAAAACCACGTTTTCATTATGAAGTCAATTCCAACACCTAGGCCGCTAGTCAACAGAGGCGACCAATCACTGCAAAAAATATATGACTCATATTTTTTCGATATTCATGATATCATTATATACGTAAATTGAAATACACTGACAAACTTTTAACTTTTAAAAATGAGTATAGAGTTGTTAGATCCTAAATTAATGGCGATTAATAGCTCTTACTCGCGGCTTTACCCGCATGCCCAATTGTACAAAATCTTTATAAATTGTAGTCCATGTGTTATTCTGAACAATAAACTATGTACCTGACTGTGAATTTCATATTCGTGTTTATTGCGAAGCATTTTTTACGCGAAAGAGTGCTACTTCTTCATTCTCACAAATTTTCGTAGCTTTTATCCGCGCCTTCGCCAGCGTGAAACAGATTTTTAAACATACTTTCATCCCCTTTGGAATCCATTATTGTAGAAAGTAGCCTATAACTATTGGAACGCTTTTCTTTGATTATATGCATATCAAATTACATCGAAATCGACCTTGCGGTTTTGGCCGTTCGACGTTTGACCTTCGCGTTTATAATTTTAGTATGGGTGGCATTATTTCCCGGCAAGATGCGTTTAACCAATTCAGTTCGCGAATCGAAAATGTTGTTATTCTTAGTTCTCTACCAGTTTTCCCCATTTCTTATATTTTAAACCTTTCCTGAACTTCCACAGTGATTAAAAACAAAATTAACCAAATCGGTCCAACAGTTGGAGGAAAGCTAAGCGCGTAAATTACTGTGACTCATTTTCGTATATATGACTTATTATGTCAATGATGCGTTGCCAATCTAAGACTGGGATTTTAGATACAAAATAGGTAATTATAACTACTGTACGCTCTAAATCGGAATTGCCTTGATGATAGCAGGAAAAGTTAGCAGTATTATTCCGGGAGAATCATTTACTTACCATTACTAGTGATCCTGCAGACGAGATCCTTAAGGACCCTAGGTTTGTAGTAGATGTCGTTGTCATGTACGAATACCAGCCCCGACCCCACCGGCGCCCACTCCGCATACTGGAGCAGGGGTGCAGACCGATCTTCCTCTACTGGGGATATAGGAATCTTGTTCCTGGAAATGTATTTCAGTAAAATTTCCCGTATTACCAACTCCATTTTGTAGAATAGATCTGTCCAATGACCTAGCAAAGTAGAAAGTGTATTCATTTTTTTCGGTTAGTAGAAAAAAACTTAAGTTCGTTGACTAATTCGCCATATGCTTGAAAAAACAAAACAACATATATACATATGTATCTTCACGCACAGTCCCGTTCAAGGTAGAAAAATGTATCGAGTGTCAAATGTCACATTCCTGCATAGGCTTCCTCCATATTCATTATCCTACTTATACCAACACGTCAGTTTCTTAACACCACTCTCGGATAAAACAATAGCGATTATATAACGATAATAATAACAACATAGGTCTCCCCGGGTACCTACATCCATCCACATTCGCATTGTGCATATAAATAACAACAATTTTTTTTGATATTGGAAGGCAAACAAGCAGATGGATTTCCCGATGGTAAGAAATCCTCGCCGCCTAGAGACACCAAAGGTTGTAATGGTGCGTTGCCAACCTGAGGCTGGGATGCTAGGCCTCGAGCAAATATAAGTTTACCGGCTACCTTACCCTCCAAACCAGAACATGCCATGGCGTTATGGTGGCAGGAATAGGTAAGGCAAGTAGCTGCGAAACTTTACCACCTAGTCAGATGTCACGGTGTTAGTGACGGTAAGCATATGCTCGCCTTTTACGAGCTGCCTGGCAGGAAGGCAGATGGTCAATTCTGCAAAGGAGCCTGGACCAACACGGGGAAAACTAGAACTAAAATGTGATACTAAGTAAATCGAACAATCAAGTGGGTTCCCGCATGTTTGCTTGGTGTACGTAGAACATGCTACGCCGTAGCCTGTATGCTTCCCGCTACGTTTGTAGGGTTTGAGGTTCAGTTCTACAATAAACTTCACACAAAGTCAACTGTACTCAGGCTTGTTTGTTTTTATTTATATATAAACAACTAGCTACCTATTCCGGCTTCTCTCGGATATTAATTTTTTTGATTATAAATTGAGATGTAAGCTATCCTATCTTTCAAGTTGGATCAAACTGCACACGGTGTGCAAATTTGATTCAAATCGGTTAAGTAGTTTACGAGTCCATCGCGGACAAACAACGTGACACGTAATTTATATATATTAAGATAACTAAGTGACCAGCATCATCAACACTAGTAGTAGTAGCACTAGTAGTCACAAGTAGTAAGTACTGTGTAGCAAATAGCGTCTTTGCTTGATCAGGGCCCATCTAGATGTTTTACAACACTACTGTTTCTTTTTTCTATGATATTGAAAGGCAAACAAGCAGACGGATTTCCTAATGGTAAGAAATTCATGCCGCCCAGAGACACCAAAGGTGGAAATGGTGCGTTGCCAACTTTAGGATGGGATGTTAGTAAAAGTAAGTTTACTGGCTACCTTACCCTCTGAACCGAAATACGTCGACGGCAAACGCTGATATTATGGCGGCAGGATATATAGGTACCACCCAATACGGGCGAGTCGCTTGGAGACTCTACTACCTACTGTCTACATTAAACAACAACTTTATTATGTGTTTAGTAAGGTCGCCATTCTGTAATGACGAATTAGACATTATTTTTAACCTTACGATCCCTCATGTGTTTTGTTTAAGGAAAAAGCAAAGAGGTCTGGTAATGAGAAAAGACGACTTACGATTGTGGAATTAATAGATTATTATACAAAAAGGGTAAAACTAAATCAAAACTTTTTACATATGAAAATAAAACTTTGAAAAAACCATCCCGTAAAAGCAAGGTACATTTATGTGCTGTAGTGTATTGGAAAGTGACATATGCCGTCTAAAGTTTAAAAAAATATTTCGTCTGAAATTTTCCAAGAATAGCAGCGAAGAAAGAAAAATATGTGTTGTAGATCTCAATGAAAGCTTTCAAAGAAATAGTTTGGACTAGACGTAGTCAGTAATTTTTGAAGTATGATACGGGTATATTTAATAACGATGAGAAGCGGGGCGGGCGGCTAGTACACTATATAAATAAGACTTGTACTTTTTCATAATACACTTTACTTTTAGAGCACTATCAAGGCATATTAACTTAAAATAAATAAATTTACTTCATTTTTAACATTCAGTATTTGCGCAGTAGAAATATGAAGTACATTAATCCTACCTACACACGTTCGAAACGACACACTCACACAAACATGGGCACCGATGAGACCCCTAAGCGGTTTTCGCAGTGTTGCAGTAACGAAAATCGTAAATAGTAAAACTCTTTTGTAACAACAATGCCATGGGGCGATGAGGCTAAGTAATTATTGAAGGCCCCTCGTATATGAGAGATAAAGTTAGTATCTTCACGCCTATATGCCCGACGAAGTAGGCAGAGGCACAACCAGGCACCAACGACTAGCCGAAGACGCTAAATCCTACAATGTGATTAGTGGAAAGCCTATCGTCGACCGGGCACATATTCGACTCTGGACAACGTTATTTGTATTCGAAAATTGAATAAACATATATTTTCAATTACTTTTTTTTGCCTGACCCGGTAGTCGAACTCGGGACCATAAGAAGTCAAGTCAAGTCAATATTGACCACTCGTCTGTGACGACGTAATTACGTAACAAAGTTTGGTTTCGTAAAATATTCTTTGTAACAAAGTCGGTTATAATGGAGCTTATTATGGCCCATTTTATTAAATTTTTAAGTTTCTTAATTCAACTGCATCGTTTTTTGTATTTTTTTGTATATTTGTTGCGCGATTACTCGGTTAATAGCCAACTGATTTTGGTGTTCTTTTTTAGAAAGATAGATAATGATTAATGGTACTACACTAAAATTCAAATAAAATTATTTAATTTGCGATTGCCTGTCAAAAATGTTTACGTCTTGTAGCATGACAAAACCGGAAAGACAGTGTGTCATGAATAAGTTGGACTTACCAAAAGACAGGAAATTGAAAATATAGTAATTTTACATATTTGAATTTCAGTATTTAATTTCCTCAAACGAACGCCTTCTTCGATCAATTAAGGTCCTACACTAGTTTTATTATGAGCTGACTAGTGATTCTAGTAGTTAATTAATGATGTTGTTAAAATGGACGAAATTAAAGACATTATTAAATCTAACTTAAAACCACTAATGCGATGTCGATAAAATTTATGTGGGACTATCTCGGAATCATTAGTTATATTTCAAACAAAAGATGATTAAATCGCGTCGAGGTAGGTAATGAAATAATTGGAGTCGATTTTTGAAGTTATATTGCACTTAAATACCTTACCTATACCTCTGTGGTCTAGCAGTGCAGTTGTTGGACTTGACTGCATGAGGTCCCGTGTTTGAATCCCGGGTCGGGCAACAAAAATAAAATTGGAGTTTTCTAATTTACTAATTAAAAAAAAACGTTGCCTGGGATTGGACATGTGCCCGGTTGGCGATAGGCTTACCACCTATCACATTGTGGGACTTCAGCTTATCTTTTTTTTTTTATAACTTCAGCTGGTCGTGGGTGCCCTGGTTGTGCCTCTGCCTACGTCTTCGGGGATATGGGCGTGAAGATACGTTCGTTAAATACTTTATACCTTATATTATTTATTTGCTTGTCCTTACTCATGTTGTTGGAATATTATGGTTGTGAGCTTTCGCTATGAAAGACAGAGCTTTGACGACGATAGAATAACTAACTAAGCACTTTGATACACCGACACGGTTAGTTAATGGACTACCATTAGTCTTCGCAATCGATTCTCGGCTAAATGAAGAAGCTTTCATTTTTAATGGCCTTTCAAAATTAAAGCTTCTGCAATTGTAAGCCAAGAGGTTTATCGTTTGGTGTCGAAGATGAAAGGTCAGCCTTTAGAACTGACTTCATGAATATTGATCGATGAACCTAGTTAATAGCTGCTTTTATTAATAAAATAGTAGTGCAAAAAGTAGCTGAATTCAGACTTTATGTTTGGACTGATTTATATTATTTGAGGTTGATTTTAAAAATAAATTGAAATTATGGTTTTTTGGATGGGTCTGAAATGAGTGCTGGTTCCGCCATGTGGAAGTGAAAAAATTGACAAAACATATAAACAACTAGCGACCCGGTACGTGCTTCGCTACTTATAAAATGGACTGAAATATTAAAAAAATATATTGAAACATCTAATTCATTTATTCAAACAAAAAATATTTTATTAATTGCTAGCTATATCCAAACATGATTTAAAAGAAATCACCGCATGTATAGCACTACAAAACAAAAACACAAAATAAGAAAAAAAAAAACAACTGAAAAAAGTTTCAATATGACAGCACAATCCCCATCTGACAAAAGTTTCAACTTGACTGAAAAATACCCATTAACAAAATGATTCACCATTTAATTAATTCATTTGTCACAAAAAAATGTGATAAATGAACCACTTGACCGATTTTATGCAAACTTCACATAAACCATCTACTAAATAGTTCGAACAAAGCCTAAACATTTAGTTTGGATAGGTGAGCCCGTTCTTCAGTTATAAAATTATAACGAAAAGTAGCAAAGTATAAAAGTATAGATGTAAAAGTAGTGGAAAAGTATAGATGTAAGTGTGAATGGGTGTGGACATTCCACGATCCAATGGCTCCGAAAGTAGTGTCAAGAGTCTCCGTTTTTATGAAAAGGGTAATGAATGTGGAGGAAGCCAGGCAGGTCTGTCAGGATCGTGAGATTTGGCACTCAATTTCCTCTGCATACCCCGTAAGGGACTTAGCGTGTAGATATAAATATAGATGTTTCTTTTATTTAATAGATAACAATGATAAAAACAACGGAACGGGAACCAGTTAGAAGTTGGCGCTTAGTGGGGTTCCATGAACACACTTTTTTGAAAGAACACTCGTACTTTTCCGTAATATACTTTGGCTAACGAACACTTTGGCTAATCGATTTCGCTTTTCACACTTCAGCTTTTTTTATTTTATTGGAACACAAAAAAATGTTAATATCAGGTTCAATTCAACGTAAATTGTTTCTCATTTATTTAAAAAACTACCTAACCTAACCTACAACAAATGCCTCAAAAAACGTAGGTATCATGTATTTTCGCTCCTCTAAAAAGTTGCTAGTTTTAAGGCAGGCGGTGTTAGAAGTGTTAAAATGGTAATGGTGTTAAGTGGCCCATGGAAAAGTGAGTACAATTAGAAAACCTTATATATGGTTGTGATAAACATAATGACGTACTTACCTTGTAATGACGTCATAGACATGGTACCGCGCGTACCGTGCGTGCCTCCATCCGGGCCGGACGTCCGATATCAGCAGTACGAATTTGAAATCTGCTGACACTTTGAAGTCCACAGCATTCAACTCTCTCTGGTCAAAGATAGATAAAACATTAGTTCTAATATTTTCTTTGACAACTTCATTTTTAAGTCCTGCCGGAAAAAGAGGGCTATCATAAGTAGGACGTGTCTATCGCGTGTGCTTGAGTGTGTGTGCGTCTGTAGTATACATCCAAATCTATGTATATTAATACGTGATGCCAAAACTTTGGACCTCTTTTTACGGAAATTGCGTCGACACAGGAGCATAAAATTTGGCACACTTATAGTTGATGTGTAGGAGAAGTGCAGAATGCTAATATTTTTCAATAATAATACTTATAAAGTACATTAAATCAATAAATAAAAAACATTACCCACACTACCATGCATTTGACATACACAAACAAATACATTGATGATAACGATAAAAGATCACAGATAGGGCACAACAAAGTTTAGAAACAAAGTAGTTGGCCTTGAGTAATGAAGATGGCGTTCTTATCAACGAGATATTAAAATTTATTATGATCCAATTTCGATACGGATATTTTATTTCAAAGTTGACGTGATCGAGATGTTTCGTTGCTCCATGACGGATATTTTTGTCGGGGGTCATTGAAAATTTTAAATTTTATATTCGTTAGTAACAACACAGTGGACAAGTGATAGGTCTAAAATCACTTTTAGGATCTTGATAAAATTTGAATTAGGCGTAAGACAAGAAAACAACCAGTTTACAAATAAACGAAGAATTATCAAATTTGTAAATATAAAAAAAAAAAATATGTGGTGACAGTGACACCACTCGAAAAACTCCTGTAAATTAGTTAGATAATTGTAAGTATAGACTTTCCTGCGGTTTCCACTTATTTTAGCGATCTCAACACATTGATTTCTATTCTCTAAATAACTTATTTAACGATTCTAATGATTTACCTCTATTACCATATCTCTCAAGTTTTGTTAACAAAATTTTATGTGATACAAAATCGAAAGCTTTACTCATATCTAAGAATACAGTAAGTGGAAACTTTTTACTATTTAGGCATTCAGTTATTTTTTTAACTAAGTCAAAACATGGATAAACTGTAGACTTGCCTTTTCTAAATCCATACTGATTATTTTTTAATAAGTTAAAATGAAGTAAATAGACGTAAATAGGTAGTAAATTTAGGCGTAGGGAAGTGACGACCCCACTGCCCGCTGTGTGGTATGTTCCACCAGCGCAATCAGTCAACCGACAAACGGCGGTCAAACCGTTTCAAGGTGGGTGGAAGTAGAAGTACTCTCAGACTACTCTATACAAGGCGAGACTACTAATCTGCGCGCCGTGTACCTAACTACTTACGTCAGAAATAAACAAGTGGTATATATTGTTGCGGGGTTCTTTTAAAACTATGATACCTCTAAAAATATTTACTGAACTGAAATGATGTTAGACACTATTTCGTTGAAAATATGTACTTGTTATAAGTAACGTATTTATTTGGATATGGATTTTTATCATGTTTATATAAACACTTTTGCAAAATGTGCATTACTTTTAAAGTGTTATTATTAACTGTAAAAAGGGTTAGAGCCCTATATATCACTATAGTGAGTTAGTCTAAAATATGGCTATGTTGTATGGATTTTTACACGACTTTTAATTTAAAAGGAATAATTTTTGAGCAAAATTAACCTTTTAGAGTGCATGCGACGAAAGCTCTACGCCAGGACCGGAAGACTTTGATTATGATAATATGTATTTTTTTTTAAAATGGTCAAGTTGTTTTCTGTCTTTGATAAGTGCGCGAAATTCCTTTTAAAGTTGATTAAATACGATCTAAAATACCATTACATATATATAAACAAAACTACTCACCAAGCGAATAAAAGCACATGCTTCATATGGACAGCATAGCTTAGTGCAAAATAATAAAATATCGTATTACAAAACAAGTGATCGGTAGCTGATGTTTAATCAAACGATAGATGCCCGCAATGCTAACTCAGTAATGTTGTTTGCAAACGCCAGCGACTCCGCTTATACCTTTCAATATTATAAATGCAAAAGTTTATAAATATGTGTTCTTCTTCTTCTTTTATCAATATGGCTTTCGATCGTTTTTCACGAGTCAAGTTAGTTAATTCTTATACAATATACAGTCATTAGTCACTATATACAAAGTCATGTCAGGTCAGGGTCTTAAGTTTACCGCTTTAGCAGAGGCTTCGTTACTTAAGCTCATCTAGTGAAATTTGACAGTAGCGAGGAAATAGACGATACACTAATTTCTTCATGATTATTTCATTTGTGCACTTTCACTGAACAAAATTAATGTAATTCCCACCTAAATTAACCAATTTCACTCCATACAATAATAATGAAAAAATTATGACCATGGATGAGGGTCATCCACGATGACGGCAAAACTCAAAAAATGTGTACGGGAGTTCGTTTCTTATTCAATGACTTTTTCATGTCTTATGTCGTTAGAGAGCAAACAATCAGGAAGTTTTCCTGATGAAAAGAGATAGCTATTGCGTATTGACAACATTGCTGTTATGCGTCATTTTTTGGCTAGAGACGTAGGAAGTATACTGACTGTCATAGGATAGGATAGGAGAAGCATCCGAACTGGAAAATGATATGGTCAGTACTCTACCATCAGTATCCTTGTTAGTAATGATCCATTTGACCTTCGCTCGCCTCTTAGTCTTACGAGCTCCCTGGCAGAGAGGCAGATAATGTATTCTGCTCAGCAGACCCGGACCACCATGGTGATTAATAATATAGATACTAATAATAATAATAATATGAAAACTTTTAATCTAGATACTTATAGTAATATAAATGGTCTCGTCACACATTTAACGTAGGCTCGCCTCTTACAAGCTGCCAGGTCAGGAGGTAAAAGGTCTATTCTACTCAGAGGAGCCAGACCAACACGGGGAAAAACTTTCCTTACCAACATAAAAAAATCCTTTTTCATCCATCCGGACTCCATCCGATTGTTAGCCATCATACGTTCTTAAAGGTTTAAGATTTCAGATTTGTATTGCCAACGCGCCGTTATCGCCTTCTTTGGTTTATATGAACGACGTGGATTTTTACCATTGAGAAATCTGTAACCTACCAAAAAAATCTGAATTGATCGGCAACAACGCAGCTTTCAGGCTTTTCTTTAACATTTAACGGCTTTTGTAAGGCGAAAACTCTAACGCGGACGAAATCACGGCAAAAACTATTAACCGTTACACGTCTACAATAGGCAAACACTGAAAAGATTTTACCCCTGAACGTGAATAGAAAATCCTATTACTTCACTTTTGAGGGTATTTTCTAATAAGATCCCCGAGCACGTTTCAGCGAGACCAGCGATACAATAGTCTGGGGATCACAAAGAAATACAATATGAGCGTAAATAATCTAGAGCTTTTCAGAAGTATATTATTTTTACTAGACCGTGCAGAAAGCAGATTATATTTTTAACAATGACGGAAAAAGAGCGGCGTTTCTAGAATAAATTACAAATTTTGCTCGAAAAAACTAAAACTACGCAATATTTTTATCCACTTTTTAGTATTGTAGCATTTGTGTTATTATTTTTGCAATATAAACTTGTATGTAAATTAGGTCCAGAAGTTTATAGAGGCGCTTCAGAGGACAATAAATCCTCAGAAAACACTTGTGTTGAATTTAGAATGCACATTTTTTCCTCAATTCTAAAAATATTTTTTCTTAAAGAAACACATTTATTACACACACATACACAACTACAAATGCATATCACACATTATGAATTTAATGATAGTTATTTGGCTATCAGTAATATTTACTTTTAAAATAATTTAAGATACGACTTCAACTACTACATTGGGTTTTACGTCGCGTTTTGATCATTCTTTTTTCGCAAAATAGCAAATGGTTCCGAAATGCTCAAAGGATTTTTAACATCCTATCAGTACTTTTTTGCATAAACTTTTCACTTATATCAAGATAAGTGAAAAAATATGCACTTTTAAATAATAACTTTAAAACCACTATTCCGATGACAAAACTAATATGAAGCCACTTCGGAATTATGACCCATCTTTCTAAAAACGAACCACAAAAATTGGTTTTCTGTTGGACGAGGTATCGCTTACCCAACATAATGAAACCAACATAGGCTCATATTGAAAACCTTTTCCTTTTTTAGAGTTTATTAAAAACACGTTATTGATAGTCACACTTATTTTTGAATGATAAGACTAAAGAATGGAGACTCGTTCATATCTCTAAATGTATTAGACAAGACAATACACCCAGATTTGCCTTCTTGGAAATTAGGATCTACAATTTTACTTCAAATGAAGATTTGACGAAATATATATTTTAATTATAATTTTGGGGTCCACCCAAGCCTTTTATTTGTGTAACTCTGACTATAATATTTATTTTTATAATTTTAAATTTTCTCTTGATTTAATCTTTAATTACATTTTTTCTAAAATCTTGCATAGGTTTATGGAGATATAGCTTTTATACGACTAACTCCTCTGTGGTCTAGCGGTCCAGGTGTTGGAATTGACTTCATAGCCCCAGGTTTGATTCCAGAATCGGATAACAAAGAGAAAAAGAGTTTTTTCCAATTTCCTAATAAAAAAAAAACGACGCTTTGCACTCCGGGAGTGCCAGCTGAAGTGAGAACTTGAATGTTAAGGTTGTGCATTTTTGATATTTTGGAATGGTTAGGGAATAATTTTACACGAATTGCTTTAATTATCAGTATGAAAGTACTTTCATTTATGTAGTAGAATACAATATTCGTTTATTGCGCTATCGTACACAAACATGACAACATGAACATGCGCGCTTGTGCCTGCCCCGTCTTACGAATTTTCGGTCAGGTCACGTATCCTGACGCGAGTTCAGAAGTTTTCATCCATTTCAAAAAAAAGTGCGCAACGCCGCTAAAGAATTTTTCACTTCAAAAATGTTGCTCGGGATTGAATGTGTGCTCGGTTTGGCGATATTACATTGTGGGACGTGTATTCGGCTAGACGTGCGTGCTTTGGTTGTGCCTCTGCCTACCTCTTTGGGGACATGGGCGTGAAAATACTCTCACTCACTCTGTCTCTTATAATGTGTCTAATATTAAACATCTGTAAGTAAATGGTGATCAACTTTAGTTTTACTTTAACATGCTTAAATATTTCATACATATTAAATACCAAGTTTAAATCTAACTTAAATATTCTTAGAAAATCTATTTTTATTCGCAAATGACATCAATTTTCTTCGCAGGTAAAATTGAAAGTTTCCGAACGCGTGTTAGTCATACGCGCCTATAAATCTCAGTTGTCGCATACCAGCGAGTTATTGGCGATTTCGCGCGACAAAAACTTGAAAACAGTTGGGCTGGAATTATAAATGACTTTACCATTGTAGCGTGCGCGTTATCAATTCCACGGTCCCAAGTCGAACATAAATTATGTTACAAAGTTTATAGAGGTTGGATAATGTTCGCACGCTCGCCTTATTGATGCGATACGTAAAAGAATACATTTGTTTAGTGTAACATATTGGATATAACCGATACTACACAATTCAACGAGAAATTGCATGATAAAATGTAGCAGTAATAATTTAAACGAGTGGTTGCCTATTGGTCGAAATTCGATAATAATAACTTTTAATATCTTGTTGATAAGAACGCCATCATCATTTATTAAGACCAACTACTTTATTTCCAAACTTTTTGGTGCGCCATCTGTAATCTATTATCGTTGTCATCAACAAATTTGTCAGTACGTGTCAAATGCATGGTAGTGTGGGTAATGTTTTATTTAATGATTTAATGTACTTTATAAGTATTATTATTGAAAAATATTAGCGTTCGGCACTTCTCCTACACATAATCTATAAGTGTACCAAATTTTATGTTCATGCGTCCTCACAGTTTTCATAAAAAGGGGTCCAAAGTTTTGGAGTAACGTATTAATATATAGATGCAGTGAAACTACAGAATAAGTAATAGTAAAAAAGTACAGAAGACTTACAAAACTCAAACAAAATTACAACTTAAGACGTCAAGTAACATCAAATATTGCGCTGAGCGTCTCTAGAATAATAATCGTTAGATGATGAGACTACTTTCATACTATTTTAATATTAATGAACCCTTAATAAAAATGAGTGGCAATCAAGTGGCTCAACTCGGCTTACAGCAACCGCCTACTAGCTGTTTTTAAGGCATTTCACTAAAATGTGCAACCTTCAATTTTTTGCTGTGCCATGTTTATGAAGTTATATTGTAAATTTATGTGAAAACATGATTGTTTTTTTATGTAAGATGTTGCATTCAAATATATTATATTTGTGTTTATTCAGCAATCCTAGTAAAAATGATAACAAAGGAATGAATTAGGAACAATTATTAACAACAACAAAGGAACAAAGATTAACATCTTTAATAATTGTTCCTAACGCTGTTTTTGGCTTGTGACAGTGTTTACAAGCGTAGAATGTACCAAAATTATTAAAAAAAAAACATCGAGAGTTTTGGCGCCATCGTGATTGAAGATGGTAGTAATTTGTTTACAATGATTGAATTTAGTGTAAATTATGAGTAAAATTTAATTTAGGTGGGTTTATATTGTTCAGTGAAAGTGCACAAATGAAATAATCATGAAGAAGTTAATGTATCGTGAATTTCTCCGAAAGTGAGCTTGTGTAAAGTGACCACCGCTTTACTCAGGACCCTGACATGACTTTGTAAATAGTGGCTAATGACTGTATAAGAATAATTAATACGGAAGACATGTGACTAATGAATGTATAAGAAATAACTAATACGGAAGACGTGGCAGCATGGCCTAAAGGTCAGAAAGGGGCAAATCAAATAAAAAAAATAATAAAAAAAACATCCAACACCTAGTTGGATGTTTTTATTAATATTTTTTTATGTTTTTTATGTATAGTTATGGTCTTTTCTACATAGGGAATATCAGTTTTTCGCTAACATTGAATAAGAATTATAAATAAAACTCTTTGTACAAGTGTAAAATTGATTTGTTAAAAAATGTAAATCAGGAATTTATAAACTACCTTGTTCTGAATGCAACAGTGTATACGTTGGTCAAACTGGTCGTAGTTTTGAGTCTCGTTACAAGGAACACATATCGGCTGTCAAAAACATTCGTCCAGATAAATCGCATTTTGCAAAACATCTTACAGACACTGGGCATACGTTGTCAGCAGATCATAGTTTTGAATTACTCCATACTTGTAATAAAGGATTAAAATTAAATATACTAGAACAACTAGAAATTATTAAATGTAATAACGAAGACTCAATTACACTGTTAAACGAACAAAAAAATTTGACTAATTCACCCCTGCTACACATGTTTAACAACAACGGTGTTACCCCCACCACGCGTACTCACTAAAGCACACCCGCACGCGAACTCGCGAAACATTATTTTTCTCCTTCAAATTCTCCTGATGATGCTTCGGTTACGAAGCGAAACGTACGTTGAGTTTTTAGTAGTATGTGTATTGTTGGTGCTACTAAAACAGTTTAGTGGTGTGTATTGTGTGGAGCTGGATGTATTCGGGAGTTTTAGCTTCCGGTAAGTCCAATTCATTCTTAGCGCACTATTTTGTCTGTTTTGTTACGCAATAATACGTATACATTTTTTGGCGGAAAATTGCAAATTAAATAATTTTATTTAGATTTATCTTTTACAGTTTTCGAATACGAGTTTTAGGTGGGTGTGCTGCAGAGTATGCTCCTCAGCAGAGCCACTTTAAATGGGAATTATTTCATAAACTAGTACAGGAACAGTAAATAGTAAAGGTATAGCATTTTTAGATATAACTAGCGGCCCGGTATGTGCTTCACTACATATATGACCGCATGAATGACATAACACAACAAAACAAAAAAGAAAAAAACAATTGAAAAAAGTTTCATTATGACAGCACAATCCCTATCTGAAAGAAGTTTCAATTTGACAGTAACATACCCAATAACAAAACGATACGCATTTTATTGAATTCATTTGTTACAAAAAATGTGATAGATAAAGAACCGTTGGACCGATCTTATGCAAACTTCACATAAACCATCTACTAAATAGTCCGAACAAAGCCCGTTGAGCCCGTTCTTGAGTTTCTTGAGATAGATTGGTACTCAAGGTAGCTCTGTTGCAGATCATAATATATTAAGAAGGTTTAACGTAATAACCACTTGACAGATACTGCTTTGCTATTTTATAATCTTTTCATATTTTAGAAGTGGAGTAAAAAAAAAGAAAAAACAAAAAAAGGGTTTTACAACAAAAAAACAAACAAATATTTTTGCTCGTATTATGGGTGTTTCAACGATACTTAGGTATGTTAAGTCCTAGGGGTGTTTTTATTGAATGAACATTTCGTTATCTTCTTCTTCTTCTTTCTTTAAGTTTTGGCCTTCACGTTAGTATTTCGCCATTAGTAAAGTAGCAAAGTATCAATTTCAATTAATTTTAATTAGTCATCAGCCATAAGTCGTCAGTAAGTCATGTCAGGCTCTTGGGTAAAGCGGTGGCCTTTTTACACAAGCTCATGTAACGAGATTTGGCGGCAACGAGAAAATATACGATACGCTAATTTCTTTATAATTATTTCATTTGTGCACTTTCACTGAACAAAATTGTACAAAATGCCAACAAAATTGACCAATTTCACTCAATATTAATACGAAATTCAATAATTATGAAAAAACTTGGACCATCTTTCCTCTCGGTGGCGCCAAAATTCCCATTTCGTTATCATTGGTGATAAATATTCGATTAACATAGAGATGCCCGGTATCATACGGTATTCGATAATATCGATAGGTCTTTTACGATATATCGATATACATTTAAATATATTCGAGCCTACGATAAGATTATCCTACTATGATAACAGTGTTGTCACAGTCAAATTGCAATACACTTTATAAAATAACGTTGAGCTACAATTTCTTATTTTAGAAATTAAAACCTTGTTGGTCCTTTACTGAAAACATTTATTTTTAAATAATTTACTTTAGTTTTTTTGTAGCAAAACCATTAACAAAAATATCAAATGTATTGATTTACAATTAATATATCCATTTTATATCTCATCGTTCGAGAAGCATTTATATATAACAGATAAATTAACTCTCGATAAATTGCATCGTTATCATATGGAATCAGTTGACGATTTTATGGGCATCTCTCATCCAACACGAGCTTCGCAATTGACATTGACGATTGACGTCTATATATAGGTGTGTAGTATATAGCATTCAATAAACGAAAAAGCCATTATGTAATTCGTAAATGAAAAAAGTCCAGGTCTTCCGAGTAGACTAGAATATCTGTCTTCCGACAGGCAACTAGTAAGAGGCGAGCATAAGTTACATGGGTCGTTATAAACCAGGCCACTGGTGGTAAAGTGTTTCAGCAACTTGCCCGGTTAGGCATCTATGCCTTACCTATTCCTATCGTCATAATGGCAGTGGTATTTTCCGGTCCGAAATAAGGTAACTGGTAAACTTACACAATAGACCTAACACCTCGGCCAGAGGACAGCGACGCACCTATAAAATATATATTTACACCCTCGTGGCCTGTACAAACTGAAGAGTAAACTATAGAGTTTGTACAGGCCACGGTTTCTCTTACTATCAGGAGAGCCATGTTATTGTTCGCTATCTAATACCATAATAAAACAGGAAACTACATTGGTAGAAGCGTATAGCCATAAAGTACGGACTCCAGGTGGAGCCTTGTTAAAAAAGGATTTTATTTAATGCTTAAAGAGATTTTTATTTAGTTAAAGATCTATTATAACAAATTGCCCTTCATTAAAGAACTGGATATACTCGTAGAATCAAAATGTTATATATAGTAGAAAGGGAGCCGGTCGACATAATGAGATCTGCTCTGGATGAGGACTGAGTAACGGCTGTCTGAGACTGACTGGAATTGGTAGATATGCTGACTGCATGGAGAAGGAGATCTGAGTGGAGTTATCAGTCACATGACATCAGTCATGTGTAGGTACTATGTAAGGTATAAGGGGTAGTGTCTGGGGGTAGATATAATAGAACGCAAGGCAAGGGTTATATATTTTTTTGTTATAAGTTATTATATTTTTTGAGTCTAGTTATTATTCATGTATCTTATTTTTATGTATGTCTTCATATCGTTGACTCCTAAAACTCAAGAACACTTATCCACCAGAATCTGTTTATGTAAAGTTGACATCCACGAAAAAAACAAAAGCATAACCAATATAGTTCAGCCGCTCACCTACGATTGTCAGTACTTTTTCTCTATTTAAGTCAAAATAGATATAAAATTTCATTTCCTTAAACGTGGGATGAAATCAGAAGATCGATCGACGACCCGGCAAAGCTGAGCGAGTTCCGTAGGCTCCGGTATTTGTAGCCACGAGACGTTTCCATAATTATTACTTGGATGTGCTACAATCACACCGTCACGAATGTTCTTATTTATAGTTCCAAAAAGGTGAAGGTTCTCAATTTGGCTGTATGTTTGTTATGCCATTATTTCACCAAGAATAGGAATACCTTTTTTGTTACTAGAGGTGTTTCCATAAAAATGTAATCAAGATACAAGTGATGTTTGTTATTGGGTATTTTTTGTTTATTTAGATGACGTTGTGTGACTAGTAGTCACATTTATTAACGTTATATTTTTGTTATTATTAAAGATATAATATGTTTTTAGTATAACGAAACCTTCATTACTTTTCTTTCCTAGTACATATACAAATAAAAATGTTATTGTATTACATTCTATAAATAAAAAATACATATTTTATGTCATTAGACAAATAGGAAGACACCTTTTCCGTTTGTTAAAAAACACACGTCGCCTATTTATATCATAGATGATATTAGTACCTATTGAGTGAGAATGTTTATCTGCAATTCTTCAGTTAATATTGGAAAACTACAGCCAGACACATATTATAGCTGCAGGATAAAGTAAAATCATAGTGTCACAATATTTTACCATCTCAAAGATTTAAAAACGAGTGAAGAAGATGGAGTTAATGCTATCTACGTTGTATCCCAGTCACTCTTTAGGTTACTAGAGAAACTCACTTTTACGTAACATATATATCAACTGTATACTCAACTGTAATCAACTCAAAGAGACGGGAAAATTAAAGAAATAAATTATGGATAAACAAATTACACCAATTGCCTCAAATTATCTCAAAGTAAGTTAGTGTTTACGTTACGGGTGATAGTCAACAATACTAAAGCATAGAAAACTTAGATATATACGGTTGAAATAAATAAATAAATAATTTTCTCGACAAGTTACAGAAATTGAATTTGACAAACTTTGGGGTTACAAAGTAAGCAAATTGCATGCTTCTGTTATGGGTGTTTGTCAACGATTCTAATACATAGAAATACTTGAATAGATACAAGAATAAATTTAATAACACCCACACTCAGAAACGCAGACATCTAAATATTCATCACACAAATGCCTGCCCCGTCGGGAATTAAACCCGAGCCTCGCGGTTGGTCAGTGTAGTTAGGTGTGTACACTAGCCACTCGACCAACGCAGCGGCTTGAAATATAAAACGAAAATAAAAAAAAATAGAATGCAGTAATAAAGAGAAATAAAAGTCAAACCAAGCTCTTTTACATAGAAAGAAAAACTAATTATTAGAATCATAACCATTTCATATTAAAAAGAATCCAGAAAAAAATATTGGAATAGGTTCCTATTTAAATACTGAAATTAAAATTAAAATTATTAATTTCTGTAAGTCAAACAAATTTACGCACGCAATGTAATAAACATCCAACTTATTATTCAGAGCTAATCCGACAACACAAACACTGGAACTAAGTAGTTACAAAACATCATCATGTCATGCGGGGACCATATGAAATGTGTATCTCATTTAAAATTGATAGCAGTAGAAACGAAAATAGCGTTAAAATTGTTGTTGCAGGCTGGGATCCAACTACACTAATCTGTTAATACGGATAAAATTGCATTGCTGATTTCAACAAACCCTATCAAATTGGCGATCATTGATTAATATGGATAGGTATGTTATAAAGGATATTCTGCTAATAAATGGCAGTTCACACTTTTATACAAAGTTTCTAGTGCATGAAGAACTATCACAATTCGATTACTCTGTAGAAAGTTATAAGTACCTAACAAAAAATATAGGTCCAATTAAGAATTTCCACCGTTTTTTTCCTTAGACAAATTACGAAAATTGAATCGAATTTCAAAGCAACGAAAGCAACGGTGTTAACGAAAGTAATACATACAAATATTAATATAGATACCACAATAATTTAAATAAACACCCAGACCTGGAAATGCAGACATTTAAATGTTTAACAAACAAATGTCTGTCCCTGTCGGGAATCGAATTTGAACCGTTCTTTTATCGGTTGATAAAGATCATCGTAAGCCAAATGAAAACCAAAGTAATGGTGTTGGAAAGAGACGAAGCCAAAACGCAGGTAAGAGTTTTAGTTGATGATGTAATGCTAGAACAAGTTAAGAAAATTCTTGGTTGTGCTTTTAGCAGGGATGGGAGGTATACCATGGATGTAGAAAGGAGACTATGTGGGAATAGTGTGAATAGAGCGTTGGGTAAGACATTTCAAAGCGAGGTTTTGAGTCAAAGTGAGTCAAAGTTTCATAATTCTGGGCTTATCCCCACGTTAGTGTATAGAAGCGAGAGTTTGGTATGTCAGAAAAAACACGAGAGTACGATAAATGTAGTACAAATTAGAGCCTTATGGAAAATGTATGGTGTTACACTCGCTAGCCGCATTCGTAACATTGAGATCCGAGAAAGAGTTCGATTGAAAGAAAGTGTAGGTGTTAAAATTAGAAAGGGCATGCTCCGCTGATTCGGTCATGTAAAAAGATGGACTGAGGAAAGATTCAAAAAGCAGATATACAATGCGAATATGGATGGATGTAGGTACCCGGAGAGACCTAGAATGACATTCCACGATCAAATCGCTTGATTATTATCCGAAGGTGGTTTCAGATTCACTAAAACTAGGGTGTTTGTATGAAAAGGGTAATTAATGTGGAAGAAGCCAGACAGGTCTGCCAGGATCGTGAGATTTGGTACTCGATACTTTCTGCCTACCCCGTAAGGCACTTGGCGTGAAGATATGTAACTTATTCCTTTTTCTAATATTCATTCTTATGGAACCTTATGGGTTCATACAGTATATCAAAATTGTAGAAAGCAAAAATGAAATAGTTACGTTACTTTTCGATGTGAGTGAGGCCTGAGCATTCTAAGAATGTGATACGTTGTATTATCTGAGTTTATGGTTGGGCTCGGCAAACAAAATGAAACAGATAAATGGATTTCTAGATACGAATGACCTTATATTATTTACATTTATATAGTACTGGGCTACGTCCGCATTTTCACCTTCGAGGCAATTAGCGTATTCTTTTTTTATGATATCGGAAGGGAAACAAGCAGACGGATTTCGTGATGGTAATAAATTCATGTCGCCTAGTGAATTGCTACCCTGAGGTCGGGATGTTAGGCCTCGAGCTAAAGTAAGCTTACCGGCCACCTTATCCTCCGAACCGGAACACATCAGCGGCAAGCACTGAAGTTAAGGCGGCAGGAATAGGTAAGGCGCTGGTACCAATCCGGGCGAAAGTTTGCCAACTAGTCAGATGTCACGGTGCTAATGACGGTAAACCTATGTTCGCCTTTTACGAGCTGGCTGACAAGAAGGCAGATAGATGGTCTATTCTGCTACGGAGTCCGGACCAACACGGGGGAAAAAATTTAAGCAAGTTTATTTTCATTGAAAATATTTACTTAGGTACATATTTATATTTACTTTACCGATTTTCATATAATGTTTAGGATTAAAGATTAACCCCAAAACTTTAAAGTCAAATTCAACAAAACATAATTAAACAAGTTTGTAATATCTTTAATATATCGTTTCCAAATAAAATAGTCTCCAATTTGGAAGAAGTATACCATCAAATAAATATTGACATACAAGAAAAAAATTGCTCCCTTAAAAATGACAATTTTTCTTTTTTAAACATACAGAAGGGTTTCCAAATTGTTTAAATCGACGTAATATAATGTGCCTATCTATGTTATACTTAATGCATATTTGTGTTAAATAACAATAAAATTTAAAATGATCATTAACTCCAACAAAAGCTAACTTATTAAGAACCATATCTATCACGTCAGCTTTCAAACAAAGAAATCAACATCGAAATCGATGTATGCGTCACACACACACCCACACACACACACCCACACACACACACACCCACACACACACACACACACACACACATAGAGAGACATAACAGAAGAAGAAGGCTAAAACGAAGAACGATGACGTTGCTTCAATATTTGAATCATAAAATTCAAAATTCAAATTTAGTATTATTTTTGTTGACAAAAATATGAAGATTTGTTTTTATAGGTCTTCCTTTTGCGTTTAGCGAACTTCAAAGCTAATGAGTAGCAAACGTCTAAATGTCATTAAATAATATAACTATAACTTACAAAAGTGGAGTTGTTCATCAACAACCTGGTGGTCAGATTCTTGACATTAAACAGCGTCAGACCTCCCCATCTGTCTCTGAACACCAGCTCTTCATCTGTAACAATAACAGGTTATGTTCAGTGACGAAAAATTTTTTTCTATAATATTGGAAGGCAAATAAGCAGACGGATTTCCTGATGGAAAGAAATTTACGCCGCCTAGAGACCCTAAAGGTTGTAATGGTGCGTTGCCAACCTGAGGCCGGGATGTTAGGCCTCGAGCAAAAGTAAGTTTACCGGCTACCTTACCCTCCAAACCGGAACACGTGATGAAGTTATGGCGGCAGAAATAGGTAACGCGGTGGTACTAATCCGGGTGAGTCGCTACAAAACTTTACGACCTAGTCAGATGTCACGGTGTTAGTGACGGTAAGCCTGTGCTCGCCTTTTACCTGGCAGGAAGGCAGATGGTCTATTCTGCAATGGCGCCCGGACCAACATGGGGAAATAAATGTAATATTAAATAATGTATTATGTAATATTGTCGTTTTAAATAAACCAGACGTCACATTGCGGAAATTAATTTTGACATACTAAATGTTATTTAACTAATTCCGCGAATTCTATGCAGGCCCTAAAACAGCGAACTGGTTGGAATTCCCAGAAAGCTAGATCACAGGCCAGGCATAATTGTATTATTTATTTTCGCTGCGGTAACGTCAATATCACGGTAATATATATGGTATTCTAACTCGGCTCTGTTTTTGAATGAATAAATGAATTAAAAATGAATTAACCTACAACCGAGCGATTCGTCAACACGCGATAGGGCTACGTGCCTTCAGTATTATAACCATATCTGCTAATGTGAATTTATTTTTAACTATTTGTCCACACTTCGTACGAGTGGAGTACAGTTTATGTGCGAAAAAATTAAATGTTGTTTTTCCTGGTTTCCTCGCAGTTTTCCCCTTTTCTTATTTTTTGAATCTTCCCTGGACTGGAACAAATAATTCAAAACTAAAATTATTGAAATCGATTTAGCCGTTCTCGCGTTTTAGTGAGAATAACGAACAGTAATTGATTTTTATATATTTAGATCTTGTGATCTTACGAGTAAATATTGTATTTTTAAAGCAATTAAAATTAGTTAAAAGAATAGTAAATGTTCAACAAAAATCCATCCTCAACCGCTGAAACAAACCACAGAAACAGCATAATATAGTCTACACTTATTCTTACATACTTATTTAAACTTTATTAAACACAAATAAAAAATGTGAGTACATAAGGTGAACCTAATGCTAAATGCATTCTCTTCCAAGTCAATCTTTAGGCTAAAAGATATCAAATGTGTAGGAACGTATTGGTTCCAAATTAAAAAAAAGCTATTATATTGGCCGTTCGTTTTCGCGGCGCAACGACGAAAGATAACGATTAATAAGAGGCTCAGATACAGTAAGTTAGGAAGCACAATTCCCTTTGGCGTCTGAGGACTAAGCTAATCGTGGATGGCCGCTTTTACCTCTGTCTACCTCTTCAAAGTTACGGGCATTATGATACTTGGGTACTTACTTACATTCAGCCTCTATAGGCATGCATTTCTTACTGTCTGGGAATCCGCCAGTTCGTTTTAATATCATAAGCACTAAGCGCAATAAAACTGCAGCCACCAACTCCAACTATTGCAATAGGTTCCCTTTTTTTCCGAAAGACAGCAAATAATTCCGAAATAGTACCCCATAATTATTAGCAATATACTACTAGTAGTATTTGGGTTATAGTTAAGAATGACAAATGAAAGATTGACAAAGCAGATAAACAATGCGAATGTGGATGGATGTCGGTAGCCGGGGAGACCTAGGTTGACATTCTACGATCAGATCGCTCGGGTGTTAGCCGAAGCTGGTGTCTAGAGTCTCCGAATCCGGCTTATTTGTAGGAAAACGGCAATGAATGTGGAGGAAGCAAGGCAGGTCTGCCCGGAGTTTGGCACTTGATACTCTCTGCCTAGCCCGTAAGGGAGTTGGCGTGAGGATGTTATGTATGTATGTGCTTAACAATGCATGAATTTTTCGCTTATGTTGACGACTACTATGCACTACGCTACTCGTACTATATACGTTACTCATCATACGTGAAAAAAACAATAGTCACATAGTAAGTAACATTAAACTAATATGAGACTAGAGTAAGTTGAGAGAAATTATGATTTTTGTTTATGTTAAAAAAATATATCAAAATCGGCTGGCTATTGGCCGAGTAATCGCGTAATAAACAATTAAAAAATAAATAAAAATCATTTAATTTTATTAGGAACCTCCTCCTTTTTGGAGTCGATTAAAAAGAAGCACACGAAATTAGTCTCGACTGTGTCGCTTACGTAGTTTATATTGATTTTGTGCAAAGGGTTTGAAAAAGTGAAATATCATAAGACAGATAGGCCTTCCAGAAATCGGGTTTAGGCAATCATAATGTCATCGCAAGGGTAAATTTCAATCAATCATCCTCTGTACCCCACACTAGTCAGATTCTAAGAAGGGGCATGCTTAGACACACACACAGTTCCTGAGAATGACAAACATAGCTACTTTTTATTCACAGTTGAGGTAGTAGTGTTCTGGGATATCCAGATTGATAGTATTGATATCAACGCTTTTTTGTTTTTGCCACCACGGCTCCATCGTTTGCCACTGTAGTGTGCAAGTTTAGAGGGTAAGAATTTTTTTTTAAACTAATCTATAATCTGGCGGCGATTGTTCTAAATTTAACTTATCGTTGAGTTTTATGCAGTATCTCGCTTAAGATCCACCACCTTAACTATTCCTGTCGCCGTTACGAGATATTGACAATCGTTGTTTTGCCGAAAGGTAGGGTAGCCGGTTGCCTTGGACTAATGTCTAAGCTATACGACAGCCAAAGGACATCAATGCAATTAAAATTAATGGTATTAACAAGCAATGTTTATCTCTTACCACTGGAAGAGTCATGGTTTGGTGGCGTAACAAATAAAAAACTACATTCTTTTTTACTTCAGGCACTAGTTCTATTATAAAACAGAGTATTTACATTTTAAGTCTTAAAAAATCTATATACGGTCTGAATAGGAGCCTCTGAGAGATCGAGATTTCACAGCATGTAGGCATAGAATGTTCCTCTGTAAAAACAGCCTCTGTAGTAAACAACTCGGAAATATCAAAACAAGCCGAAACAACTGATCTACTCGATCCTTGCAAACATATCGTAAAATTCATCATAACAGTAAACAATACAACAGCTACTCTATCACTCACTACACTGTTTACATTATCGAACTGTCGCACAAACAACTTTAGCGTACGAACATTTGATGCTAAACAAACTATAGTAAATATTGGAGTAAGCCTTCTTCTATAACCAAACACGTCACAGTATGCATGTCTACGCATGGTACGCGAACGGTATGTGTGTAAGTAGTGGGCTCCATGCCGACTCTCATCGTGGGTGTCGACCAACCAATATACCCCCCGGATGGTCCACAACCAGGGCCCCAGATCACAATTGAATTAACAATTACGATTTCGAAGTGTCTCTTTGTCATTCTATGAGAATAGTGCCAGTGGCGACCTCCGTACAAGACAGTGGTCCACGTACCAAGGTCCGTCTACAGAAATACAGCTGCGCCAGGGTCTATGCTCGTAGCAGCAATGAACCGACCAATATGAAACATGTTACTTGCTAATGGATGACCTGTTGCGCTCATGACGAAACTATGACTATTCATGACTTTCCGATAGGCCGACCAATAAGAAACAAGTTTCTGGCGCACCAAACGTACTATTGATCACAATATCATTTTTTTAATGACTAATGTGTTGCCAACCTCGCGGTTTTTACAATTTCATCGGGCTTTACCGATCACAATATGACATTCATACTTTGATCATGACTTTCCGACGTTATACGCGGGTGCGTCACTTGCTGTACCAACGAGTTACTAGAAAACCAGACCACCAGATACCCCAGATATTAGAAACACCCGCTTCCAACATACAGGGTTACTTTGAAAGGACCGGTAAAATTTTAATATACGAGTATTTAATTTTAATAGATGCATTTTAAATGTAATTATCAAATTGCAATATTTACTTTTATAAACATTCATTTAAACCAGCCCACAAAAATGGCTCACTTGTGGTCACGCCATGTCGTGTCCGTACGAGTCATAGCGTCACCAGCCTGTAAATATGATTGCAGTCGGTGGGAACCAGTTTTATACTTTGTTTACGTTGTAACGACAGCCTTTTATTGTGCGTCGTATAAAAATTATACATATATACATACATACATACATACATACATACATACATACATACATACATACATACATACATACATACATACATACATACATACATACATACATGCATACATGCATACATGCATACATGCATACATGCATACATGCATACATACATACATACATACATACATACATACATACATACATACATACATACATACATACAAACATACATACATACATACATATTCTATTTCTAACACCATTATTTTGGTTTTCATCGCATTCAAATGTAAGCCCCTTTCTTTACAATCTCCTTCCATAACTGTGACCAGTATTAGCAGCTCAGATGGTATAGAGCCCAAAAGTATAGCATCATCTGCGTAAAGCAGACAGTTCACCACTTGGTCACCCATACGCATTCCCACATCCAATGACTTTTGAAGACATTTGTCCAAATATAAGATAAACAAGTGTGCTGACAACACACAACCCTGCTTGACGCCAATATTAATATCATAGCAAGGCGATATGTTGCTATCCACCTGCACGCATGCTTTACGACTATCCCATCATCTCGGAAAATGTCTCAAAGTTCCTTACGTACAACACTATCAAACGCTTTTTCGAGATCCACAAAACCGCAGAAAACCCTCTGACCCACAGCCAGATGCTTCCCTACAATGTTGCGGAGCGAAAACTCTTGATCCGTACATCCTCTTCCAGGTATGAAACTGCCTTGAGCCTCCCACAATGTTCGATCGGACTTCCCTTGCACCCTCCTTTCAACTATTTTTCCATACACTTTTGATGCTAAACTGATCAAACTAATGGCCCTGTAACTTGAACAGTCTATGCGTGAACCCTTGCCTTTATACAAGGGCACGATGACCGCACGTCGCCAGTCTTCGGCTACTCTGCCGATCTTCTTACATTTATTACAAAGAACCCAGAAAGAGTCCCGGACGGCAGGACCACCAAGACCAAGAATTATATATATTTTTTTAAATTTTTAGTTTTTTGTAGATCGAAAGTGTTATTGATTCCGAACCGTTTCTCAAAATTTGTCCGGTGCTTTAGATGTTACCCTGTATATCATTAAGAACCTAAATTGTAAAGAGGGAGTTTCGGCGCCATCGTGAAAGAATTTTATTAATTAATTTTCGTAATTAATGAAATTCGTGTTAATTATGAGTAAAATTGGTTAATTTAGGTGGTAATTAGTTCAATTTTATTCAGTTAAAGTGCACAGGTGAACTAATTATTAATAAATTAGTGTATCGTTTATTTCCTCGCTGCTACTAAATCTCACTAAACGAGCTTGAGTAACGAAGCCACCGCTTTACTCGAGAGTCTGACATGACTTTGTGTATAATGACTTATGACCGTTGAAAAGAATTCACTGCGCATGGCAGCATGGCCTAAAGGTCTTAGCCAGTCCCAGAAAGGGGCAAATTAACTTAAAAATATTGAAGAGAGAAATAAGTAAATGTTACATGTTTACAAAGTAAAATGTGATATGACAGAAGAAGTCACCCTAAACTGGGCTTTAAGCAATCATAACGTCATCCGCGTAGTATATTTTAATCAATCATTCGTCCAGAAATACGCAAGTCAGCGTAAAGGGTTCTTCACACTTTTCGGAAGTATGCAATACTAGTCTTATACCTTTAAATGGGCAATAATTGGAATCTCGGAATCGGCTCCAACGATTTTCATGAAATTTAGTATGTAGGGGGTTTCGGGGGTGATAAATCGATCTATATAGGAATCATTTTTAAAAAATGTCATTTTATTCGTGTTTAAACTGAAAATTTTATTCGTGTTTAAACTGAAAAATATGACTCTTCCTGATATCTTTTGGCGAATAATACTATTTTTGTGAGCAATAAAGTTTTTCCAGCAGATGGCATTGTTAAGTGACATGAAGTCAATGAGTGTTTGCTAAAAAATACCGAGTAAAGCTCGGCGCATCCAGGTACTTAGTATATAAAACGTGTCTGAGGTTCACTGTGTAGAATAGACCATCTACTGCCCTTTCTGGCAGCTCATAAGAGGTATACAGAAGTGAAACGGGCCATCACCAACAAGACCTCTGATGGTAGACTGCTGTGCAGTAACTTGCACTTGGTTCTCATATTGAATCAAAGTCGAAACTGTTCATACATCGACGACAACATCCAACATACTGGCTGGTTTATTTCAAATAACATTTTTTATTTTAATCATTAAAATTTATTGTTTTTTAACGTAAGCGAACAAGCACAAGCAAGGAGACAACCATGGCCTATAGACATCGATGTTACAGGTGCGTTGTATCGTGTAAGTCTACTGGCTACACTACCCTACAGACAGGAACATGTCATCAAGGCGGCAAGAATAGGCAAGAAGGTGGATCCCTAATCCCTATGTTGCTGCACAGCACTCTACAACAATTGTTAGTATGGACATATATTTTAACCAGTGCTACTACAAGATGCCTGGCAGAGGCAGACGGTCTAATCTACTCAGTGTAACCAACCAAATCTTTGTATTAAAATAATAAATCTAAAGAGTTTATTTATAATCAGGCTTAGATATATGAAATTACTAGTCGAACTATCGGAACTATTGAAAAAATCTTATCTTATAAATGTTGAAACATAAGTTCGCACATATACACCACACCATAGACTTAAAATTAAACATTTTTAGTAACTACCTATAAAACTGATTCGTAATGTAGTTTAGAACCATCTCAATCACGTCAGATTTCAAAGAAAGAAATCCGTATCGCAATCGATCCATTCGCTTGGAAGTTATGATGCTACAGACAGACAAACACACATTTATTACATCTTTTTTTGTTGTTAGTTAAAACAACCTTCTGTGCCTTGTATCGGCAGAGTGAGCTGTTCCTAATACGAATAGGATAAGGAACAGCTTAAGTTAATGTATTTTTTTAAAAAAGTATTGTTTGTATTCTAGGATTTTTTTCTAAAACTGCGATTTAAAAGAGTGTACAAACATAGGCTCACTAAGTTTCTTTCGCCGGACGCTGTCAGTATGTGGCCATATTCATCCGGCTGTAATTTTAAGAATTATAGGTTCTTTAAAAATCTTGTATTGTATACTATGTATATAAAATGATTAACATCTGTATTTCTATCTACACCAGATAACTCAATTTTAAGCCCGACGGAAAAAGGGGGTGTTATAAGTTTGACATGTCTCTGTGTGTGAATCTGTCTCTGGCATCATAACTGGAATGCATGGATTCGATGCGGATTTTTTAATGAAATTTATTTACGAAATATGAGTACTAAAAAGTTGTTACCAAGATATTTAAGCATACCATTATATTTTTTTAAAGTCTTGCGAACTTACCCATACCTCATTTATGTAAACAATTGACCGGTCTGTGCCTGTATGTAAACAAACGACAGGTATGTGCATGATAAACGATTCAAATTATAGAGAGTAGGGAAGCCCGGATTTCAAATTATCGAATGTTGGCGAGCAAACTAATAGGGTAAATGTACCACCACCCCTTTTCGGCCTCTTCGCAAATTATTTTCAATAATTAAATATACAAGGAACTATTCTATCCTAATTTCGCGCCTTTCGATCGGGACCTATTTCATGCTTCATAATTTGCCGGCATGACCTGGTAAGTCTCGAATTGAGTCCTCAGTCACCATATCAAAATTTGGTGTATGGATGTGTGCAAAATTTAGTAAAAAAAATAGCAAGTGGATTGATTGTCAAAGGTAAGTTTTAAAGTGTTGCTACAGGTTAATTGCTGATTAATTTTGTATGTTTATATTTAACATATTAAATTTTGAGATTCAATTGCGAAAGATCATCAATCTATTATAATTTTCGAGTTTTTTGGTGGTCGGTAAACAGGTTAACAATTGACACCAAAATCTAATAAGCGGCCGGGAGGTCGATAGCTAGTTTTATTTCCAACCTTTTAATTGTTTTTTTTTGTGGAAACCGTAATATCACTAAAATAGAATCAAAAATATTTATGAGCGACTAGATATTTGCGATCAGAGAACCAGATTCCGGCCGCCGGTAAACATCGTATTTTCAAAGATAGGACCTTCGAAAATACTAAATATTTACTAGCCGATAACTAATCAAAGTTATACCTGTTTCCGGCAGTAGGAAATAAATGACGGCCGATAACTACCTAGGTATTTTTTCAACTTCAAATTACCGAAGGGACCAATTATCATTGATTTTATTCAATTTATCGAGTATTTTTTAAGGGACCGGAAAAAAAATTCAAATTATCGAGAGATTCAAATTAACGAGTGTCAAATTATCGAGAGTCGACTGTGAACTGCAAATATTTAATTAAGATATTTTATAGATATGAAATTTTAAATGTATTTTAATATTTAATTCACTAATTTAACTAGCTTTTCACTAGCGGTCCGGGTGTTGGACTTGATTGTATGAGGTCCCGGGTTCGAATCCCGGGTAGGCCAACAAAAATAAAATTGGATTTTTCCAATTTACTAATTAAAAAAAATGTTGGTCGCGATTGGAAATGTGCCCGGTTGGCGATAGGCTTGCCACTTATCACATTGTGGGACTTAGTGTCTTCGGCTAGTCGTGGGTGCCTTGATTGTACCTCTGCCTACCTCTTCGGGGATATGGGCGTGAAGATACTAATTTAAATGTTTAGTAAAAATCTTGTATTCTTAATAACGTTCACAACTCATTGCAGATAAATTTAAAATGGCTTAATTATAATCCTATCTACCGTACACATGTTTGAGAACTTTTATTTGAAAGCTGACGTGATCGAGATGGCTTTTAGCTAGATTGCATGTACGTTTTGTCGGCAGTTATTGATTTTTTAATTTTTTTTTAACCCCAAAGTAAGCAAATTATGTACTTGTGTTATGGGTGTTAGCCAACGATTCTAATACATAGAAATACTTAAATAGATACCAAAATAAATTTAATAAGCATCTAAACCCGGAAATGCAGACATCTATATGTTCATCACGCAAATGCCAGCCCCCGTCGGGAATTAAACCCGAGCTTCGTGGTTGGTCAGTGTAGTCAGGCGTGTACGCTAGCCACTCGACCAACGAGGCGGTCAGTGTAAATTGTTAATTTAAGTGTTATTTAGAAAGAGTTCACCTTTTATACATTCAAATCAGCGTTTAATTGAATCCGTAGGAAACGACTAATGTTGTCCAGTAACAAGGTTGTACCTTAACATCGTTTATTCGAAAAAGTAGTCCATAATTAAGATCGTAAGGGAGAAAGTTCGAAGAATCAACGAAACTAGTCTAATTGTGAGTAATGGCTCCTTCCCTGCCATTTATCTCCTGGTATCACTTGTTAATGAAAAAAATGGGCAGGATATTAGGATTTATGGAAACATCTTATTGGAGTTTTGCCTTAATTACGAATCAAATGATTAAATAAAGCAAGTAATTTTCATTTTAATTTTAATTGTAATATGAAAATGTGAAAGTAGGTTTGTTAAATATTATTTTACATTGCTATGAAGCGATGTTAAGGTATGATTTTTGTATAATATTAATTAAAATTTATGTCAATTTATTCTTAGGTCATAATTGAGCGATATTCTTCTCAAAATACCATGGACAAGATAGTGGAGCAATCCGCTTATATTCTTACCCGAAGTTTTTATAGACAAACAATTTGATAGATTTTCTGATAATCGGCTGATTTTTGACACCAAAGATGTTAAATGCGCGTAGAAAAAATTAGTTTGAGTTATGTTTGTTAAATGTTAAACATATATTTAACAATTTATAAATTTAAATTTGAGTCATGGGCTGACGCTCCACTTGAATAAGTTTGACGAAAACGATGGCTGGAACAGTTATTTTAGTAGTACTCGGCAATGCGAGTTCACAGAATGACTACCACTCAATCCCGGTTTCTATAAACCCTACGAACGAACCTTATATTGTAAATATTCGTAGCTTACCTATTAGTAACGAGGCGTTGAGTTACATAATATATCTTTAAAATTATGCATCTGCGACGAGCAGCCGTAGTATCTTACCAAGAGACAGGTTACGGTTTGTATAAACTACAGAACCGGATATGAGTCTGATAGACTGCTGGAATGTTCTAGGAATCCAAAATGACTTGTACAATATTGTAAATTGAAGTCAAAAATATCCTGTACAATATCCCATGTAACTCTTTAAAAGGGAAGTTTGAGTTTCCAAGCCACAATTCTCGAACGGAAGCGACAGACGAGTTTATCCGGGATAACCAACGTTCGTAACAATATGGCGTCATATCCGGGGATTGCGGAACTCAAACACTGACTGCTGTTATTAAAATATCTACTCATTGTTATATTCGTTTATGAGAAAAGTTATATTAATGGATATTACTTATAATAATATAGGTCTTTTCAAAGTAGGTGTTCAAGTTTTTAGAACTTGTTCAATATATGTAATAAAAGATATCTACATGAAAGATAAAGTGATAATTTTTATGTGATTGAATGACGAATAAAGTCTCATTACATTTTGCTTAACAAAATCATCAACAGACTGGGGTCGTCTTGCTTATAATGTATCAAATATTGGCTTTGATTCCTAACGCAAAACGATGGGAGTTGTAAGTATGACCTATGTGTGTCTGTTTATCTGTCTGTGGCGTCGTAATTCTTCTGGGGATGAACGGATTTTGATGCGGTTTTTTTATTTGAAAGCTGATGTGATCGAGATAATTCACAGCTGCAATTTACAGGGATCTATCCAGCGTTCAAGGTCATCATAACATTTCAGCTCATTTGCAAGTATAGAAATAGATTTTAGAGGAACTGTGGGTATTTATTTTACTTTTATACATATCTGATACCTAACAGCTAGAACACAAACGAATGCTGGTAGTTGGTACAACTGAGCTGGTGTGATAATGGATCTCGAAGATAGAAGACGAATCACTAGAATGCCTACTGGTAAACCCACCGAGTATAAACTCGTTCGACTAGTCTTAATTAGATCTGTACGTATTTTCTGATAACGAGGACTTAATGTCAAGGAAAGAAAGAAGACGGAGGGGGCTGATGGATTACAGTTTAAAAGTCAGGGTATTACGTTTGCAAAACTTTGCAGTTTATCTAAATCACATCAAAAAGAGGGGTGTTGTTAGTTAGATGTGTTGTGTACGTATGTATATGTCTGTGGCATCATATCTTTTTAAGGGATTGAATTCTAAGCACCAATAATTTCTTTCAATCTTTTTCTCAGATCTCACTGCTGTGAATGAAGTAAGTGAGCTTTACACCACAGATTTTCTGTAACACTTTTATTTTCTAAGATACTTTGAATCGTACGTGTATATGTCACTGAACTCCTCCTAAACGGCTAAAGCGATTTTGATAAAAACGACGACATGACAACACGAACATTCGCGCAAGCGCCCTGCGCCGTCTTACGAATTTTCGATCAGGTCACGTGTCCTGACATGAGTTCAAAAGTTTTTACCAATTCCAAAAAAAAGTGCGCAACGCCGCTAAAGAAATTGTCACTTCAAAAATTTGTCTAAGGGGACCGAACCGCTAGACCACAGTGATAGTGACAGTGTGATAATATCTTGAGTTGTAAATGTTAATGCACAGCAATATATGTTTAAATACATTTACGCTACAAGACTTCCCAATTGTACCTAACTTTAGTCCTAACATCCCGGCCTCAGGTTGGCGAGGCGGCGTGAATTTCTTAAAATCATGAAATCCCTCTATTTCTTTGCCTTCCAATATCATGAAATAAAATAAAGAAAGTATCTTCACGCCCATATCCCCGAAGAGGTAGGCAGAGGCACCCACGACTAGCCGGAGACACTAAGTCCTACAATGTGATAGGTGGCAAGCCTATCGCCAACCGGGCACATTTCCAATCCCGAGCAACATTTTTTTTATTAGAAAATTGGAAAAACTCAATTTTCTTTTTGTTACCCGACCCGGGATTTGAACCCGGGATCTCATGAAGTCAAGTCCAACAACTGAACCGTTAGATCACAGGCGAAACAAACTTTTGATAGTAGTTTGCAGGTACTAATTTGAATTACTAATTTAATTAAAGTACTAATTGGCTATAAGAATACATTCTAATTGAATCTAGATGGTAGGTACATAAAAACAGCGTTTGGAGCAGAGGAAGGCAAACTGATTCCTCCTTTCAATATACCCTAAGTTTCAGATATAATTAATCACGGATGGATACTTATGAGCTTATGAATAGAGTACACAATAAGGACTTTTACTACAAAAGAACAAAGCTTGAAAGGATCAAAACTTTGGCCTTAATAAAGCTAGTATTTAACCTCTCACTATGAGCTTCAGAAACCTCATTGTTCACATATTTCGCGTAACAACGTCTTTATGGCTAAATTATTATCATACGTACCGCTAAAGAGTTGGTAAGTTACTGCATTGTTGGAAGTTGTTAACACAATGCCGCTCGCGCTGGTATTAAAGTCTATAGTTATTTACTTTTCACATGCTCGAAATAGTCTAATATATATATAAAAATTAAAGCCACTTTTCGTTGTAATTTTATAACAAAAGAACGTGCTCACCTATCCAAACCAAATGTTTAGGCTTTGTTCGGACTGTTTCTAAAGGGCCCTTCCCGGCATCAACGCGAGCGTGGTTGAAAAGCTAGTTGTTTCATCCAGCGCAATGTAAGATAAAGAAGCACAACGAAAAAAGAGAGATAGCACCTTAGGGCTCGGTTTGCATTCGGTAACTTTCAAAAAAGTGAGAACATGATAACAGTAAACGAAAAATAGTGTAAATTAATTTCATAAAACAAGTTCCAGGAAATACGTGTGGAACGTACGTAAGTACGTAAATGTCTAAAATAAAAGTAGCTTAGATAACGTATTGTTTTTTATACAAAAAAAACACTTGTACTGTTTAACTTAATATATTACTAAAGTACTATATTAATATTAAGTAAAACAGCGCAAGTGTTTTTCATATGTAAAAATACGTAATAGAGATTCACTCACTGCCAAGGATGGAGACAATTCAATAGATAAAAGTCTACGTTACTCTATATTACCAAACATGCCAGTGAAAGCCCCGTCAGCATCGGTCCAGCCGTTTCAGAGACTTACAGGGAGACTGACATAAATGGTAAATAATGTTACCTTAGTAAATGTACCATAATGTATCATGGTATAAATATCATACCGTACTTTCATAATATGCATGTAGCGGTTATTTTAATATGGTAACAGACATTCCAATTTCGTTAATTTATTTGTACAGATGTACACATTTTTAAATTCGTAAAATTCAGTTTTAAGTATAGTAAAAGTGTAAGAAATAACTTTAGCTTATTTTCTTAGTTGCTAGATTTTAGATGACATTCCAAATTTGTTTATTTTTACAGATTTTCAATGTACACATTTTTAAATTCATAAAATGTATTCCAAGTATGGTAAAAGTGTAAAAAATAATATTTTACGTTTTTTTTGCTTAGTTGCTAGATTTTAGATATTTTATTGCGGTGACAGAAGACTTGGCAGAAATAAAACAAACTTTCATCGGATCGTAACTCCGAAACATTATCCTTGGAGCTATTACCGCTTATCTCCTCATTCCCCACTGTGTCCTGTTATGGTTATGTCCCTAAGGATCCGGCATTATCACGGAATAGTCTCGGATAAAATTAATTGCGTCCACGTTTAACTCAGCTCCTCTTACGAGTTAATTGTTCATTTGAGATTACTTTGATTTAACAGAATTAGCACTTGGTTATCTATATATTAATACGTGATGCCAAAGCTTTGGGCCCCTTTTTACGAAAATTGAGCGGACGCAAGAGCATAAAATTTGGTACACTTATGGTTTATGTGTAGGAGGAGTGCAGAACGCTAATATTTTGCAATAGTAATGCTTATAAAGTACATTAAATCAACAAATAAAACATTATCCTCACTCCTATTGATTTGACACACACAAACAAATATATTGATGATAACGATAAAAGATCACAGATGATGCACCATACAGTTTGGAAACAAAGTAGTTGGTCTTGAGAAATGAAGATGGCGTTCTTATCAACAAGATATTAAAATTTATTATGGTCGAATTGCGACCAATGGGCGACCACTAGTAGCTATCAAATGGGCTATTGACGTGTTCCGGTTCGAAGGGTAAGGTAGCCGGTAAACTTACTTAGACTGCACTAGACGTTTCAAAATCTGCAATTTGCATTACAGCCTTCAAGATGTGATTACAATCAAATTCAACTAATGTGATTGGTTCATTTTCCCTACTTCCATTTTGCCAATCTGTTAATTACTTTGAAAGCTTTCAGATAAAATTGATAGGCGTTTTGGCCGTAGATAAAAGAGTGTAGTAATAATTTATTGAAAATATTTGGGTGATAAAATGTTGTAACGTACTAGCTTTTTCCCAGTGTTGGTCCGGGCTTCTTTGCAGAATAGAATCTGCCTTCCTGCCAGTCAGCTCGTAAAAAGCGAGCATAGGCTTACCGTCACAAACACCGTCACATCCTACTAGGTGGTAGAGATTCGTAGCGACTCACCCGGATTGGAACCACCGCCTACCTATTCCTTCCATCATAACGTCCAATGCTTGCCGTTGACGTGTTCCGGTTCGGAGGGTAAGGTATCCTTTAAACTTACTTTGGCCTAACATCCCGGCCTCAGGTTGGCAATGCATCATTACCACCTTTGGTGTCTCTGGGCGGAGTGAATTTCTTACCATCAAGAAATCCGTCTGCATGTTTGACTTACCTTATCATAAAAAAAAGCTTGAGCCCACAGCTTTTTTCCGTATTTTACGTGATTTAGGTAGATATTTTTTTAATCTCTTATCCTGGGCTATGCGAGGATGTTTTATGTTCTCAGATAACTAACAAACACACGGTCCTTCTAATATTAAAAGACAACCGTGGCTTCAATATACTTGGATGTTATAGGTGCGTTGCTGGTATATTCTACACTGAGGACCCGAACCTATACGGGGAAATACGAGTTATGGCGTATTATATTAAGAGACAGAAAGAAAGAAAGAATGCTTACTATATTGATGTTTTCGTCGTTGTCGTAGTGTCATGTTGATCCCGAGTTCCTGTGTAGAATATAGGCCAACGTTTTTTTACGTAGCACTCGTAAATAACGAGTGCCGGTTTATTTGTCACTAACACAGTGACTATGACTAGGTAATAGAGTTTTGCTAAAGTTTCACAGGATTGGTTTAACCTATTTCTATTGGTATTAAGTTTTCACTATTGTGTTCTGATTGTTAGGTAAAAAAGCCAACAAAACTTAGAAGGAATTAAGTTCCAGCATCAGGTTCGTACCACACTATCACCACCTATGCTGCCTTATTAAAAACATGAACTAACGTAGGAGTAAAATTATGTTGATATTATAGTTTGTATCATATTGTGATAAAGATTATATAATAATAATACTCGGTTGAATCTTGGGGTACTTTAGGTACTTCTTGTCTATATAAGACGGATGTATGGCGTGTATTTCTTACTTTCAGAAGCATATTTAATATTTAAAAATGTTCAAACGAAAACTTTTTTTAAATAAATAAATATTTCTGAACAAGTCACACAAATTGAATCTAATCCCAAAGTAAGCAAATTATACGCTTGTGTCATGGGTGTTAGTCAACGATAATAATACATAGAAATACTAAAATAAATACCAGAATAAATTTAATAAAAGCCCAGACCCGGAAAATGTTTATCAAAGAGATAACGTAACAGGAATCACCTCAATCACGTCAGCTTTCGAATAAAACAATCTGGATTGAAATCGGTCCATCCGAAAAATTATGTTGCCACACACACACACACGCGCACGCACGCACACACGCACGCACGCTCGCACGCACGCACGCACGCACGCACGCACGCACGCATACACGCACGCTCTCACGCACTCACGTACGCTCTCACGCACGCACGCACGCACACACACACACACACGTCAAATTAAAAAAACCTCTTGTTTTCGTCGGGGTTTAATAAAAAGGAGCGCTAACTTTTAGATGTTTATCAGTAGTTAGATTTTAGATCGAGTTTTCCCAATAGATGGATCACCAGCGAAAGTTATCAAAGTTGCGGCGAAATAGCAAAACCGTTTAAACTGCCAGAACACCGAGCTCCACAATTAATCGCTGCATTCCACCATATATCAATTTCCTCGTGAATAATCCCCTCATCTACCACGATTGGTGAATTTTTCGAACTATAGATTTAATATATATTTGATTGGCACATCTAACTAACCTGTGCATTTAATTGGCCAACAAAAATATTTTGAGAAAGTCAACGCAAATTGAATTTTTTTTTGGATAATATAGTGTCTTACGGCGGAATAAGGCAGCCTTCTTCTTTTTGTAACAAGGCAACTTTGCGTTTAGACCCCAAAGGCACAGTACAAATATAGGACAGTATGGAAACTAAGCCAAGTTGATAAAATACTTCATAGAAACAATAAGGTTGTCATGTTATTGTTTATTTCAGCATTAACTGTTCATTAGTGATAAAACAAATAAATTGCAATATAAATAATATTTATTACCTTAAGAATAATAAAAATATTGGCCTTAAAAAACACATGTCTTCTCATCTTTTTATAAATGGATTCTCTCGGGGAAACTAAATAACTTTACGTCAGCGAAGGTACGGGCATTTGTAACTTTTTCACAGCGAGAAATGTTATGACAGGTATTTTCTAAAGTTATAGTTTTAGTTTCTTTTCTATATTTCAGATTCTGTAAAAAATTAGGTTTTACAAATAAAAATCCTAACCTTGGTTTAGTCGTCGCTGTAAGATGGCACTTAGCCATAAGCGGAAATGCTACCAGGCCTGGGCCACGGCAGCGAAGTCTTGCAACGAAAACACCAGCTTGATTAAAAAGGAGTATAATTCTGCCTCTAGGCCTTTCACAAGAGCTATTGCTAGGGCAAAGTCCGAGCACATTAGCAGAATTGGCGAGAAATTGGCCCGCTTACCTTCGGGAACAAGAGCGTTTTGGTCTCTCGCCAAGGCTGCCCAAGGAAATTTCGCGAAGCCATCTTTACAATCTTTACCCCGGAGTGATGCCTCGCTGTATTGGTATCGTTGACTAACACCCATAACACAATTATAAATGTTGCTTACTTTCGGGTTAGATTCAATTTGTGTAACTTGTCTAGGGATATTTATTTATTATTATTATTTATCATGTCTTAAAGTTTGCCAACAGCGTCAGTTTAGCGGCCTACCTCCGAACTGGAACAAGACAATAGCAACTTTCGACCTTATCAAAACACTGTGCGATATTTATATATTAATTGTTATTTTGTATTATCAGAGATTAAGCGGTAAATTCCCCGTGTTTGTGCGGGCTCCTTTGCAGAATAGATCATCTGCCTTACTGCCAGGCAGCGTATAAGACGAGCATAGGCTTACCGTCACTACACCGTGACATCCTACTAGGTGGTAGAATTTCGAAACGACTCGCCCGGATTGGTACCACCGCCTTACCTATTCTTGTCACCATAACGTCCAATGCTTGCCGTTGACGTGTTCCAGTTTGGAGGGTGAGGTAGCCGGTAAACTTGCTTATCCTCGATGCCTAACATCCTGCCCTCAGATTGGCAGCGCACCATTACCTTTGGTGTCTCTACGCGGCGTGAATTTCTCACCATCAGGAAATCCGTCTTCCATTATCATTAAAAAAATAATGAAATTGACTCGGTTATTACGTAACAAGCAGAAACATTTCTTACGTAATTTTATGTTATTTTACATAAAGCACTTTATTGCGTTTCTATCGCTGATTGCTATTTTTTTATTGTAGCCACATCTACGTCGTTTTTTTTATTTAGATTTAAATTAGTTAATATTGTTCCCAAACAAGTAATATTGTTGCGAAATTCATTCGAAAATTCAATTCCAGTGAGTTCAGCGGTTGCACGTTTTGCTGACACGTGCGAGTTATAGCCTGGTTATTGTTCGTTCTATGTCGCACAGTTTTCAAAACGGTCACAATTGGTTTTAAATTGATTTTAAAAAGAGAGAAATTAATTGGACGTAGTTAAGCAGAAAGGACCCAATCCACATCTAACTGGTTTTGAGATAATTGACTTTGAAGTTTATATATACTATTGGGCGCTCATTGGTCGAAATTCGACCATAAAAAAAATTTTCATATCTTGTTTCTTCTTCATTTCTCAAGACCAACTACTTTGTTTCCAAACTGTATGATTATACGTATTTTTATTTTTTAGCACTTACCCTGTGCTTGGGATAGATTTCTATAAATTTTAAAGAAAGAAAAAATTTCGCCCCAGACAGGATTTGAACCTGTAACCTTTCGTCTCAAGCCGACGAATGCTCTAACCAATTGAGCTACTGAGGATTCAAGTCCCGTGGCGAAATTTTTAATTCCTTTTTAACCCGTTAACGCGGGTAGTTATGTCCTATAGATACACAATTCTGAGTACCCACCAAATGAGTTCATCATTACAGATGAAATTCACATTTTAGAATGGCCATAACTTTCGTTTCTCGCACGTATTTTTATTTTTTAGCACTTACCCTGTGCTTGGGATAGATTTCTATAAATTTTAAAGAAAGAAAACGGGTTAACGGGTTAAAAAGGAATTAAAAATTTCGCCACGGGACTTGAATCCTCAGTAGCTCAATTGGTTAGAGCATTCGACGGCTTGAGACGAAAGGTTACAGGTTCAAATCCTGTCTGGGGCGAAATTTTTTCTTTCTTTAAAATTTGTATGATTATAAGTTTGTGCGCCATCTGTGATCTTTTATCGTTATCATCAATATATTTTTTTGCGTATGTCAAATGCATGGTAGTACGTGTAATGTTTTATTTTTTGAATTAATGCACCTTATAAAGAAATATCATTAAAAATATTAGCGTTCTGCACTTCTGCTACACATAAACTAGTGTGCCAAATTTTATAACCCTCCGTCAGCACAATTTTCGTAAAAGAGGTCCATAATTTTTGCTTCAAATATTAATATAAAGTTATATAATAATATGTACTGGTCATATAGGTGGGTTGGTATCTAATTATTATATAAATGTCATAGCTTTGTTTATCTGTAGGATTTTTAGGACCACTTGTACGTTCCTAGGTTAAGTATTTAACACTGAGTTAGCCCCTAACTAGGTTAACCTTCACCTTATATTTGAAAAGTTTACCTCAATATTAAATATAACCCGGGAATGTGCAAGTGGCCCTTACTGAACGAAAGTATAGAGCTTTACGACCTCTTTAGTATGTTTGAATCATTTTTGGTGTTTGTGTGGGTTGGATACTTTCTGCTTAACTACATCCAATTCGACTTGTATTCATTTATTTATTCTCTAAGCTCTTTATCCGCGACTTCGTCTGATTAGAATAGTTATTTTAAACAGCAGCTTTAGTACGCAACATGAATTTCATTTTACAAAAGACTTTATTTTACGACATTGGGAGGCAAACAAGCAGATGGATTTCCTAATGGTAAGAAATTCACGCCGCCTAGAGACACCAAAGGTTGTAGTGGTGCGTTGCCAACATGTGGCCGGGATGTTAGGCCTCGAGCAAAAGTAAGTTACCTACTACTACCTTACACTTCGAATCAGAACACGTCAACGGCAAGCGCTGACGTTATGGCAGGAGAAGGTAAGGCGGTGGTACCAATCCGAGTGGCTACGAAACTCTACCACCTAGAAGGATGTCACGGTGTTAGTGATTATAAGCCTATGCTCGCCTTTTACGAGCTTCCTGGCAGGAAGTCAGATGGTCCATCCTGCAAAGGATCCTTGACCACACGGGGCTATTGTGTTACACCTTTGAACCCGAGTCATTAACTATATGTATATTAAATGCCAATATCCTATTTCAGGTTCAGTCATCAGTATAGATGTACATTATTTACTCGTAAAGTTTTTTTCAATAGTGTCCATAAATATATCGAATCGTTGTGTTGAATTTTATCCTGAGCATAATAAAAACATTACCCTTGATTTCAGCATACGAATATTTCAGCCCTTGAAAAAACACATGCCTTCTCATCTTTTTTAAAGGGATTCTCGCGGGGAAACTAAATAATTTTACGCCAGCGAAGGTACGGGCATTACTAACTTTTTCACAGTGAGAAATGTTATGATAGGTATTTCCTAAAGTTATAGTTTTAGTTTTTTTCTATATTTAAAATCCTGTACAAAATGAGGTTTTATAAACAAAAACAAGTTGAGCTTAAACTTTCAACCACGTTACGATTAACGAATAGCAGCTTCAGAATCTTTCTCGTCAGATTCTAGAAACTTTTTCAAGTAATCAAATATTCACCGGCGCGAAGTTCAAGCACTGACTTTGTTGATGTTATACTTCACCATTAATTATTCATCTGTAATCATGATTATTGGAACATTATAACCAAACTTCCTTCCTAAATTTCATTCCTGCTGCCATACTGTCAGCGCTTGCCGTTGACGTGTTCCGGTTCGGAGGATAAGGAAGCCGGTAAACTTACTTTTGCTCGAAGCCTAAGGTTGGCACCGCACTATTATTATGTGTGTCTGGGTGGCGTAAATTTCTTACCATCAGGAAATTCGTCAGCCTGTTTTCCTTCCAATATCATAAAAAAAACTTCATCGTCATGTAATAACAGATTGTATAAGAGGTGGCAAAAGGGGAACTGGATTATCTTACGGTATGTGGTGATGATCACCGAAGCCCACAAACACCTGCAACACCATTTGTCTCAACCATGCGTTGCCAACAATGAAGGAATAGGTACACTCTTTTCTTGAAGGTCTGGACGTCGTAATCGTTTGGAGATACCTAAATAGTTAACTGGAAATTGGGTTTCTATGACGGAGCAAAAGTGTCGTTTTTGAGGTAGAAAATGTCTTCGATATCGTACAATAGAGAAGTGCCATACGTAAAGGTGATGCGCATTAAATGTTGTATTCTGTAACGATGTCTGGTAAAACTTATTAATAAAATTACAATTTTTAAGAGCATTTCTATATGGCAGAAGACCAACCAACCCAAAGTTGTCTGTTTTGGTCCCGTGTTGGTCCGGGCTCCTTTGCAGAATAGACCTAGACATCTCGAAAAAAGCGAGCATAGGCTAACCGTCACTAACACCATGACATCTTAAAAGGTGGTAGAGTTTCGCAGCGACTTGTTCAGATTGGTACCACCCATAGATATAGAATGGTACCACCGCCCTACCTATTCCTGCCGCCATAACGTCCAACGCTTGCCTTTGCCGTGTTTCGGTTTGGAGGGTAAGATAGCCGGTAAACTTACTGTTGCTCCAGCCTTAGGTCGGCAACGCACCGTTACCACCTTTGGTGTCTCTAGGCGGCGCGAAGTTTTTTACCATCAGGAAATCCCTCTGCTTCTTTGCCTTCCATTATGATAAAAAAGGTGTGTGTGCGATTTACACACGATAAAAGTGAAACTTCAGTAATTCGACAAAAGAATGAGATGAATATATATTTGTGTCTCTTACCTGCAAAATAATGAGATGAATATATATTTGGGTCTCTTACCTGTCGTTTTTCCATTGCACCCGTTTTAAAATCACAACAATTCGAAATAAGTTTCACTTCAAAAAAAAATTACGTAAATAAACAGAAAACTTCATTATCTTTTGATGTGTATATTATACATAACTAGTTGTTACCCGCGGCTTCGCTCGTGGAAAATTTAGATGTAAGCTATCCTATCTTTCAAGTTAGACCAAACTGCACACGGTGTGTAAATTTGATTAAAATCGGTTAAGTGGTTTAGGAGTCCATTGACGACAAACATTGTGACACGAGATTTATATATATTAGATGTATTTATTTCCTAACAAAATGCAGAGTGCATTTTACAAAATAAGCTTCAGAACAGTTTGGCCCCAAACACTGTTTCTTGGTTTTTATGTTCAACATATCTATATTGATATCTATAGGTCATAATATTTTCTTCCTCTTCTCACAACAAAGATCACATAAGAAAAACTTACTTACGCTAATAAAGAAAGGATTGGTATTTCATCAATATGGTTGTTTTGTAACACATTTTGTAGCATTAACCTTGGCATAAGCCCAAGAGGTATTCGGCCATGCACAGCAGTGGGTTGAGCCAATCGAGGCCTCGTATATTCGATTTGGCATTAGGCCAGCGATAATCGTCTTTAGCTAATGATATTGTTTTATTTAAAAGCCTTTTCTAGAAAAGATGATTGGTATAATATCTATGCCCCTAGAAACCCTGCTATGCAGTTTCGCGTTTAATCGAAAGCGTAATCTCAATATTCGAACGCGGGACGTGTCAAACAAATGTCATCTTACAAGTATTATCAAAAAATGATTTTGACAATTTCTGCGTTACGTTTTGAATGGAAATGGAATAGAATAATAAATACACACCTCTTAAATAATAAAAAAATCAAAACAGAAATACAATGAAGCGTATTCTTAAGAGTGTCCTACTTCAGCCTACTTTGGTACAAGTGCGAAATTCGGCTAGAGTTACTACATAATTTTGTCAAGAGACACGGATTATTATTAAAAAATTGGGATTAGGATCTAAAGAGGCTTTACTAAAAAGTTGATTTTATGTCATTAGTTGTTTTTACTAAGGCGGATTACGCGATCACTTTTTTTGCGAAAAACAAAGCATTTTATTAAAAAAATGGGGCGGCTTAAAAGTAAATGATGATAAAATAAAATATTGACGAATAAAATAATTGAATCATGGTAACTTTATACCCAATTCAATGTAATTGCACACAATATCTTATTGAAAATTGATTCTTTTTTTTATGATATTTCTTGATGATAAGAAATTCGCGCCGCCACCAAAGGTGGTAATGGTGCGTTGCCAACCTGAGGCCAGGATGTTAGGACTCGAGCAAAAGTAAGTTTACCGGCTACCTTACCCTCCGAACCGGAACACGTCATGACGTTATGGCGGCAGGAATAGGTAAGGCGGTGGTACCAATCCAGGTGAGTCGCTGCGAAACTCTACCACCGAGTCAGATTTTACGGTGTTAGTGACGTTAAGCCTACGCTCGCGTTTTACGAACTTCCAGACAGGAAGGCAGATGGTCTATTCTGCAAAGGAGCTCTGACCAACACGGGGATTTATTCGTTAGAATGTAAAGTTAAAAGTTTTAAGGCAAAATAATCCACTAATTAATGTTTATTTTAATTTCAAAAAATCATCCCCAACAAGAGGTGAAGTCTGCCCCAAAGCAAAAGAAACCAACGACACAGGGTCGACTTTGAAGAGGAGTCTCTGTAAAATTTTAATTATTTTTTTGTGAAAATCTGTGGTGCTTCAGGAATAGAAAGGCGGACTTTTAACTTCGACAAACCTATGGTGAAAAACTTTATAATTTATGTAGGTCTTATGTCATTTTATATTTGAGGTTTCTGCTACTAGTGGGAGATCCGAAGTACGGTCGACCTACAGGTCGACCGTACTTCGGATTATTCCCCATTATTACGAACTTTTAGCAGCAATCGAGTCGAACAGAATTCCAGAATCGATTCGTGAAGCGGTTACGAATAATTGATATTGAGGGGTTTGGTCTATATAAGGCGCAATCGAGGCGGCGGCAAACTACTCGTGTGTCGTCGTTTGTACGGTACGGTCGAATTCCTGAGGATGCCTCGGTGTAGAGGCGAAACGTACGTCGAGTGCGATTTGGTGTTCTCTGTGGTGAGTGCTTCGACAAAGTTGGCGAAGGACTTGACAAGTGGTTTTGTTTCCCGTGTTCGGACTCTATTTGTGATCTGGTCGCGGAGGTGGGAGGTGGGAACTTTAGGTAGGGTTGTCACATGTAAAGAACGTGACAATTTACATTGTTTCCCGAGCTCTTCTTATAGTCGTGTTCTGGTCGCGGAGGTGGGTGGTGGGAACGTCAGTTAGGCTTGTCACATTCTGTGTCGTTTGGAGGATTATTTGCCACAACGGTTACACTGCTTACGCGGAATTAGCAAAATAAAGGCTTATTTTACATCTTTTAAAAATGGGTTGCCTGAAAAAATCCTGGAATTTTTATTGTTATTTTTAAAATGTTTTTTATTCACTAATTTGTGCAATATTAAGATATTATAACGACTTAAAATAGGAATAAGACGAAGTTGCAGAAGTTTGGTTGGCTGTTGTTTATCTGGATTGCCAGTTATAAACAGATAATTGTCGATGCTAGTTACTTTCACGGGATCGGATAATAGGAAAAAAAATATATCAAAATAGGTGAAGTTTCATTACAATTTTTATTACAATTTAAGTTGATATATAGGGTTGCCTGAAAAAAAAATAGAAATATTAAAAACTTTTTTTTTAATAATTAAAAATTTTCGGTCCAGGATTTATTAGGCAATCCATTTTTAATATATTTTCTGAGTCCTAAATTTGCTATAAAACCGGTTTCATCCTATTATCAGCTCGGTGTAGGTCGACCTAACTTCGCATCTTAGACCATACTATATTTAACATTTTTGATATATATAAAAACAGACTTATTTTCCGACTTTTTTTTAAATGACTAAATTGTTGCTAATCTCGCGTTTTTTTGCAACTTCACCGAACTTTATGGGCCGAGCAGAGTGTTAAGCCCGAGACATCGTTATTTAAATACATTGGACTGTTACCTACAACGCCAGCACCAAGAGCTGTCTCCCGGGAGACCGTACCTCGACTTGGTGCTGCGTTCTAGTTACTGGGTGGACTTCGTGGAGCAATATTGGCGGCTCGTCGCTCGGCGTTAGGCGCCGGGCGCAAGAGAGGTCTTCGTCGCCGAGACCGGCGGCAACGGTGTAGTGTGATGTTATTGTGTTGTGAGTATGTCTATTTTCAGATGGCACAAGCCGCCTAAACACGGAAGATAATCTCAACTGTTTTTGCCAACATGCATATTTATTTTTGTACACACACACACACATTTAGATACATATTGTTATAATAAACTTGTGAAGAACATATTTCAGAAATGTTACATCAGTGAAACTTAACAGCTATTATTTTTGTTTTGCTTTCATATTACCAAGTCTTCTCGGTATCATGAACCCAGTTTGCACAAAGCGAAGCGAAGGATTGAAGTTTGAAAAAGGGGGTTGTAAATTCTGTTGCATGTTTTATTTCGATGTTTGTTACGCAATTAGGCGGCCTATAGCGTCGATGTCGATGTCGTCGATGATGTCCGGCGTCGGACTCGACTTTTTGAAGTCCTGGGTTCGATTCCCGGGTAGGGCAACTAAAAATTAGAAAATATATATTTTCAATTTTCTAATAAAAATAACGTTGCTCGGGATTGGATATGTGCCCGGTTGGTAATAGGCTTGCCATCTATCACATTGTGGGACTTAGTGTCTTCGGCTAGTCGTGGGTGCCCTGGTTGTGCCTTTGCCTAACCCTTTGGGGATATGTGTGTGAAGATAGTTTTAAATAACCAAACACTGTGCCAGCATGCACTAACCGTTTTATTAATAAACACGGAGTAAAGTACTCTTAGGTTAAACCTGGTATTATTTTTATTCTTTACAACAATGTAATACAGGTTATTATATCAACTTAATTTTACTCCTAAGTTAGTCCATGTTTATAAATAAGAATGTAACTGTTTAAAAAACTGTTATTGCTTATTCCGCTGGTGTTGCTGTTATTATTGCTATACGCTGTCATAAAATATAGACAAGATGACTTCCAAGTTATAAAACTCCTACGCATTTTCTTGAAGTCTTTTAGTCTTCACGTTTGTCACGAACCACAAAATCGGAGTCCATTTTACTTCAAAACTCGGTAATGTCTGGAAGTTAGTTCTAACAACTTCACAAAGCTATATTTTTAGCAAAATAAAAATTCTTTTTCGCTTTAATTTGCAAGAGTGTGCTATTGAAAGTCATTCGAGTTTTTATGTTCTACTATTGAATAATATTTCGCTTGCAGTGAATCTTTGAGAGATTCTTGGCTCGCTTTAGTGCAGTAAAAGAAAATACTTTGATCATAATTCAGTTTTATTTCAGCTTTGTATTAGGGTTCATACATATCTCGAATGGAAATAAAAAATCTTATCGATGGGACGCTATTTCAAGTAGATGTTTTACATTCTAAATAATGTGTAGACTATTTCCGTAATACTAATGGTCGCCCATTGGTCGAAATACAACCATTTTAATATTTTAATATCCAAATTTTAATATCTTGTTGATAAGAATGTCATCTTCATTTCTCAAGACCAACTTTATTTCCTGAATAGTTAGTGCGCCATCTGTGATCTTTTATATTCAACATCAATATATTTGTTTGTGTGTGTTAAATAATACATCGTAAGATGGGTAATGTTTTATTTATTGATTTAATGTACGTTATAAGCATTATTTGTAAAAGATGTTAGCGTTCTGCACTTCTCCTACACATAAACTATAAGTGTGCCAAATTTTGTGCTCTTGCGTCCGCGTGATTTTCGTAAAAAGGGGTCCAAAGTTTCGGCATCACGTATTAATATACATATAGATTATATTTTGCCTATAGATTAAACAAATTAGCACTGCTTTTCCTGCGTTTCTTACTCCTTGCTAAGCTTGCCGCTACCGTACTTCGAGTTGAAGTATCGTCAGCGAAGTACCTGATGGTGGGAGATAACCATGAGCTAAAGACACCACAGACGTTACAGGTGCGACGCTGTCCTGTGGCCGGGAATTACTAAGCAAATTTAATTTTTATTTTTTGCAGCTAAACTAAAGCAGATAACAAAAAATGAAGAGAAACTTTTTTGTGTAGAATTTTTTTCTCTAAAACTTTAACTTGAAACTTTTCTTTCTATTTCCTACCGTTATTAAGTTATTTTAAAAAAGGCATTTTTCAACCCTTTTTTATTTTTTTCATCCCTTTCCCCTTAATTTAAATCAAAATTTCTTTCATAATATCATTATTTAAGTATTGATGAACACATTTTTACTCATTGTGGCAAAACTGGTCAGATCATGGTTTCATTTAACTTTTTACTGGACTATTTCTTTTGTAATATATCAATAATCGAAGCTTGTTACTACAGAACCCTAAATAAGAGAGTCCAACTCGTGACCAGTTTGGCGCAACTTTCATATAAAAAAAATAAAAAAATAAGTTTGCTATGTTTTTTATTCGCCCAAATCATATGAAACTAGTTGACTTACATCTGAATGCCTTTAGACTTACGAGTACTTTCAAATTATACGGATTATATCTTTTCAAGTATTATTACGTAGTATTTATATACTCTTTGCTCGTAACTTTTTTACTTTCTGCTGTCTTTAGTTTCGCCCGTATTTTTGGAAACGGATATTTAGAACACCATTCATTTTATTTTACATTTTGTGTAACAAGAAAAAGAGTTTTGTGTAAGAAATAAATTGCTATATTGTGGAACGTCAATTATAATATCACTATTAAACACTATCACTACTAGAGCGTATAACGATAGTTAACTGAACAATGGCGTTAGGTGTTAGGTTTGTGATTGAAATATATATCAAGTAATTGGTTCTAAAAGCAGGCCGCTTTTGTAATGATTTTCAAAACCTTTTTTTCAACCTGTAGCCCTTAGGTCGCAATAAAGAACTCCTTAAAGTAATAAATTTTGTCGAAGCGCAAAAGCCAGAAGTTGCGATTTTGATTTCCACTCGAGAACGTGACTATTTTATGTAAGAACCTTTCAGAAAGTTTTGGGGAACACTTAAGGAGTATTTAAGTAATTACGAATTCAGAAGTAATTTTAATTCGCCTACAACGTGAAAAATGAGATCAATTAAGGAATATATTTTTATAGTAATGAATTCGATTTCCTTGTAGAGCAACAAAAAGAAAAATTGGGTTTTTTTCAATTTTCTAATAAAAAGACGTTGGTCGGGATTGGATACGTGGCTGGTTGGCGATAGGTTTGTCACGTAAGACCTATCACGTTGTGTGACTTAGCGTCTTCGGCTAATCGTGGGTGCTCTGGTTGTGCCTCTGCCTACCGCTTCAGGGATATGGTTGTGAAGATACTTACTTAATTTTTTAGTAATAAAGGAAATACTTGTCGATGGTATAACATAATAATCGTCTATAAACATCAAAGATGCTAACAAAAATAAATGCTTTAAGTAGGCATCAAAACTTAATAAAAGCCATTTTTTTAAAAATATAAATAGGTTTCTTAAAAGAAAAGAAATACCAGATCAACTTTAGTGACTTGTAACGTTTGACGAAGAATCTTATTAAATTTAGATAAATGTCCACAGCTGTTCAGTTGATCTGGTATTTTTTATACTCGTATATAAGCATTAGAAGTAAGAATTTAGAGACAGTAACTAATCTATTTTGTACAAATTGTAGACAACGCACTAATTAAGCAAATAATATGTATATCGCCAACAAATTGCTTCACAATATAGCGAAACTTGTATTATTATATCTAGATATATATATAGAAAAAAAAGTTATCCTATATCTCAAGACAATTCCATAACTGACGGCAAAGTCATGTCTTACCGGAAACAAAGTTATATACAACCAAATTACCAAATTGCTGCCGGTGTTAGCTAAGTAGACCTCTTTTTAGCCCAGACGAACCACTCGCCTCTCTCTTTTATTTCAAGGAAAATAGTATACTCGGGGTGAGTGTTATAGGTTGGATACAATCAAATGATGTATTCTCAAGCTAAGCATTATCGTCGAGCCCCATAGTCTAGTATACTTATTCAAGTAATCGGTTTTAAAAATACAGCTTCAGATTGGCATCATATTACATCATTTGGTGTCTAAGTGGGCTTGTATTTTGCCAGAAAAAATCGACGAGCTTCTTTCTTAATTTCAAAAGGCTCCATAAAAATGTCTACACAAAAAATGCTGCCCCTGTCGGGAGTTGAATCCAATCTGGATAATCCATAGATGATGAAGGTAGTCCCTTAATAATGAAACTTTCTTTTTTAATACTTTGTTAGAAGCCAGGAGAGATCATTAGTAATACAGTAAGAGTTGCTCAAACTTTTTTAATTATCCGACACTTTAACAGCTTTGCACACTTCAGAATTATCCAGTAGCTTCATTTATATAACTAAGCTTTAATTAATACTACGTTTGACTGCGTAGGTCGAGGGGCTAACGACGCGTCTCAATTTTGTGATGAGTTCCCGGCCAAGGCAGGCAATAAGTAGATTAAAATGACTTTTATGACATTGAACAGCCAACAAGCGTATGGATACCCGTTTCAAGATGGTAGGAAATACTCGTCGCCTATAAGTACTCTAGCCTCAAGTTCTTATTTTAGCATTACTTCACCTATTGCCTATACAAGACTTATATTTCTTAATATGACGAAACCTGGCGGCTTCTTTGCCTTCCTAACTAATAAATATATGTACATACTAGCTACCTGTTCCGGCTTCGCTCGGATGCTATTTTTATCATAAATTGAGATGTAAGCTGTCCTATCTTTCAAGTTAGATCAAACTGCACAAGACGTTCAAATATTGATAGAAATCGGTTAAATAGTTTAGGAGTCCATCGCGGAAAAACAACGTGATATGTTATTTATATATTTTAAGACTAGCTGCCTATTCCGGCTTCGCTCGGATGTTAATTTTTTTGATTATAAATTGAGATGTAAGCTATCCTATCTTTCAAGTTAGATCAAACTGCACAAGACGTGCAAATTTGATACAAATCGGTTAAATAGTTTAGGAGTCCATCGCGGACAAACAACGTGATATGTAATTTATATATTTTAAGACTAGCTGCCTATTCCGGCTTCGCTCGGATGTTAATTTTTTCATTATAAATTGAGATATAAGCTATTCTATCTTTCAAGTTGGATCAAACTGCACACGGTGTGCAAATTTGATTCAAATCGGTTAAGTAGTTTAGGAGTCCATCGCGGACAAACAACGTAACACGTAATTTATATATATTAAGATATAACTAGTTGACGAGACAATTTTTTTTATATGAACATTCTTCTGACGATAACTAATATACAAAAAAATATTTAGTAAATTTATCGATACGTTCAGTCTCAATGCCACGACCAATGAAACTGGGGATTTATTTTTTAGTAGAATATGATGCTCTGCCAGGCAGCCTAGTCATAGAGCATAGTCAAAAACAAATAGACCACTGTACCTCCACAGATTCACCTCCTTACTTATCTCCTGCCGCCATAACGATTCTGTCATATTCCAGTCCGTAAGATAAGGAAATCCGCAGACTGCACTGCGTAAGTAAACGTAGTGCACTGCAGGCAAAGGACAGGGACAAACAGACTTTACACACCTGTAAAATCTATCTCGTCTATATTCCACGGTTGTCTTACTATCAGGAGAACCTTGTGCTTTCTGACCTTCACTGATCTTTCAAATAAAAAACTGTAACGGCTGAATTAATTTGGATGCAATTTCGTATCGCGACAGCATACAATTTGTAATAACGCATTAGCTATTAAACCAAACTTTTTTATAGATGAGATAAAAAAGTTTTAATATTCGAGTTGTAAAAGTAATTTAAATTATTTCCAAGTTTAATTTGTATCAAAACGTCGCTGGCATTTGAGAGACATCTAGTAATATCTAGATAAAATGTTTTACTAGCCAACTTAATGACCTTTGTCCTTGCTATGTATTATACACTTCATACATAACGTTTTATGACCTAGTCGAAGCTATATATTTTTAAGAACCTATAATAGATATAATAAATAATAATGTTTATAATATGCAATGTATATAAACGTATATATAATGCGGGTGAAATGAAAATAAAACCTGTGGAGACATTTCAAGGTCAAAACGTTCGGAGAAAGAGTGGGATTGAAAGAAAGTGTTGGTGTTAAAATGCGAAAGGGCATGCTCCGCTGGTTCGGTCATGTGGAAAGAATGACAGATGAAAGATTGACAAAGCAGATATACAATGCGAATGTGGATGGATGTAGGTACCCGGGGAGACCAAGGCTGACATTTCACGATCAGATCAATCGGATATTATCCGAGGGTGGTGTCAAGAGTCTCCGAAACCGGCGTGTTTGTATGAAAAGGGTTATGAATGTGAAGGAAGCAAGACAGGTTTGTCAGGATCGTGAGGTCTGGCACTCGATACTCTCTGCCTACCCCGTAAGGGACTTGGCGTGAAGATATGTATGTAAAACGTTCGGATGTTATCCTAATGTTGTGTCAAAAGTCTCTAACGGCCAATGTTAATAATGTATCTCTGAAGATGGATTTCAAGCAATCTAGGTAGTTGCGTATCCGCCGGCCTATCCTATACCTAATTGCCATATTTATCCTATCTACAGATACGTTATTGGCAAGCGATAACATAAAAATGGATCAAAATATCAATCTTGGACGCCAAATTTTGGAATAGGATTGATTATTAATATTGGGCGTTAGTCTAAGAACTCACGGAGCGGTTTTTATTCGCCGACGCTGCGGTAGTGGAATAGCGGTTTTATTACGAAACTCACGAGACCGGTAATTTGTGCGGTCACACAGCTGTAGCGGTTGAAATCATTGCCCGCAAACTTGTACGATTCTACGGGTGGGTGACCGCTGCCGCGGGAACCGCAGACAACCGCGGGCGCTGCGGATGTAAAACGCGTCGTCAAGTGTGCGTTTTATACACGTACGTTTTATGTATAAATCTGTATTCTACAAAACCTGCGGGTCCGCAACCGCCGCGGGCGCGGGTAAATCACTCCGTGAGTTCTTAGGATAAAACTAAAAACTATAACTAATGTATAGTATGAAAAGGGTAATTAATGAGGATGAAACTTAACAGGTGGGTAAGGATCGTGCCATTTGGCATTTGACACTCTCTGCTCACCCCGCAAGGGACTTGTGAAGATGTATATGCATGTCTATAATAAAATTGTAAAAGATATGGTTTTGCACGTAAACATCTGGTTTATTATATTCCAACAAGAAAACACTTAAAAAAATAAGTATGTTTCACGTTTTAGGGGAAAACAACAATCACTGTTTGAAAGATAGGTACTAACAGTTTGAACCATTTTAATCAAAATCGCCGATAGTGATACGAGATATATCTTTGATTTAATAAAGATAGTTTAATTTCCGGTGGTATAAGTCGTAGGAATAGTTAATATGAAAGTTTTTACTAAAAATAATAAACGAACATAACTAGTGCAAACTTTTAATACAACAAGTGCAAGTAAAACATCCGACTAGTTTTAATATGCAAGATAAGGTGGCGGCGACAGTAAAAAGTGTTATGAAAATTTAACTCTAAAGTTGATTGCAAATAATTCGTAAATAAGTACTTATTTGGCTGATAGAATAAAATGTTGAATTATATGAAAACAAAAAAGCCAAATTTCAGCATTTTTACAAAGAACATACTATGTATGTTTTGTTGTATGGTTTAAGACCCTTAAACATTCAAAAAATTTTTACATTAATATAATCAAAACATGTCACAACAAAATTGTTAATTAAAAAAAACGACGGGTTGCACTCCGGACTGCCGGCAGAAGTGAAAACTTGAATATAAACGTTGTGCACTTTTGATATTTTGGAATGGTTAGGGAATAATTTTTACGAGTTGCTTTAATTATTAGTATGAAAGTACTATAATTTATGTGGTGAAATACAATATTCATTTATTGAGCTATCGTAGGTACACAAACATGACAACACGAAAATTCGCGCAAGCGCCCTGTCCCGACTTACGTATTTTCGATCAGGTCACGTCTCCTGACGCGAGTTTAGAAGTTTTCACTACTTCAATTGCAACTACTTTTTATTTCACAGTTTCAAATTTCAGAACATCGTACAATATTTTGAAACAACAACAATATCGATAGCTTATTATTTAATAATATCATAATTATAATTGTTTTTTAATGGTGGTTATTCTGCTGTTCACAAACTAAACTTAATTGAGATGCATGCTATCTCTTCCAAACTAAACAAAAACGATACAGATAAAACATGTCCAATTATGAGATTTTTTGTCAGTGTTTTCCGATTGATACATTAAACGCCTGTAGACATGTCGTTTACTGGATAAGCGAGCCCCTCGACCAACATGGCAAGGTTAATCTATATCTCTTACATGTAATCTCAAAACAGGATTTCATTACCGTCGCCGACGCCTTAAAATCCAAAAGTAATTTAACTTTGTTCACAAGTTTAAATTGCATCAAAACGTACTAAACATTTGTGAAGAGTCTCATAATATCTTCCAGAAAAGGTTTTATAAGCTATCGTCACTACCTTCGTCGTTACGATGTTATTGGATTTGGACTACATGCATACATAGCATTTTATGTTCTAGTTGAAGCTATAACCTTTTTAGGGTCTGATATTTAAATGTAAAAAGGTTTTATAGTTCTCTTTTGCTTTTTATTACGTATCTTCTTTCATATTTAAATTTTGAAATGGTTTTATGCTAAAGTAGTCACCCAGTTTGTCTTTCAAATAATATTGTTACTATCGTTTAAATATCATTCGATTAAACACAATGATTTTAAAATCACAAACAAAATCACAAAATGATTTTAAAATCGCCTCTGCGGTCTAGCGGTCCAGCGTCGGACTTGACATCTTGAGGCTCCGGGTTCGTTTCCTGGGTCGGGCAACTAAAAAACCAGAATATTTGTATTTTCAATTTTCTAATAAAGATAGCGTTGCCCGGGATTGGATATGTTTCCGGTTGGCGATGGGCTTGCCACCTATAATTGTGGGATAGTGTCTTCGGCTAGTCGTGGGTACCCTGGTTGTGCCTGCCCACCTCTTTGCGGATATGGGCGTGAAGATACAAACCGATTCTTTACGCTAAACAGCAGAAGATACCATGGGTAGTGGTAAGTTGTGGTAATAATTCTATAAATACCTCCTCTGAGATCCTTCCAAGGCTAGAATGCCCCCCTGTGGGCGCTGGAAGCCTAGGGCATAAGGAGTATTGCGATAAGGAGACGAAAAAAATAATAATATTTGGTATAATTGAACTTCTGGCGAGACTAATATGTATTTATTGTGGTTTTGACGAAAAAAGCGACGGGTCGACAAAATAACTTACGTTCAAAGTGAGCGTTGCGTGAAAAAAGTTTGGGAACCTCTATTTAGAGGAGTTTTTCTACGGTGAGGCTTAGCATGTTTTTTTGTGCTTAGAATCCATGGAACTTTGATTTTGACACTTCAATGACATCCTGTCTTTATTTAATTTAAAAAGAAGAAGATAAGATAATGGTAAAACAATTAAGAATAAGTTTAAAGTACATTGTTACAAAACAGTCTGCCAAGCGCATCTGTCTGTATGTGTGCGATAAGCTCAAAAATCACTTCAACTGGTTTTCTTAAGATTTTCACCATTGAAAGAGGACTTTCTGAGGAAGGTTAAGACATGTAAATAATCCAATTTATACAGGTTTGATAGCCTTTTTGTTTTTTATATGTTAGTGAGATTTCATAAGCTTTATCACTTGAACGAAGCCCAACCGTGTCGCTAGTACCTACCCATGTAATATTTTTCGGATATTTCCGCATGAATGAAGTATACGTGTTTCTAATATTGTTAGTAAGGGTTATTCGTTTGTAAAATAATAGGATTAAATAGTGTAGAAAGTTTGTTGAGGTATAAACACAAAATAAAAGGTTTTTACGTTAACGGGTGAACGCACGCTGAAGGTTGAGGGGATGGGGTCCCCGGATTTGTGGGGGTTTATCTTGATTTATATCTCATCCAGCGTTTTATGGATTGTTATATTCATCTTGGAGATTGTGGGAACATTTGTGTTAAAAAATATTTGGAGACACTGTTTTATAACGAGGGATAGATTTATTCATTACAACATTTTTGTACAGTGTTTTTAAATCTGAATTACATTTTAAGTTCAGTTACAACCGTATAAAACCAACATGACGTTGAAAAAGCTATTTTCAAAGTTTTATGACAGTGTATATTATTTTAAAAACGAAATAGATTTTGGATTGAAAGCTAAAACCGTTTTGTTTTGTAAAAGACAATTGAGTTTCAGAACGTTTTGTATTACATTACTAAAATGAAATTTATTCATTTGTTTGTTAAGAAGTTGATCATAAGATATTTCAGCATACCAACATATTCTATAAATATTTTTCAAATATTTGGGTAATATTTATACAAATGAAATATTTATTATATGCTTTATAATTTAATTAAGGACAAAATAATTTTAATCCCATGTACCATAATATAATACTATCTATCGTTTTCAACCCTAGCTAGTCAGGAGAAGAAATGGCAAATCAAACTCTCCGACAACCTGGCATCTGTCTCTGTCTCTGTCTGTCATCTGTCAGACAATTGAGTTTCAGAACGTTTTGTATTACATTACTAAAATGAAATTTATTCATTTGTTTGTTAAGAAGTTGATCATAAGATATTTCAGCATACCAACATATTCTATAAATATTTTTCAAATATTTGGGTAATATTTATACAAATGAAATATTTATTATATGCTTTATAATTTAATTAAGGACAAAATAATTTTAATCCCATGTACCATAATATAATACTATCTATCGTTTTCAACCCTAGCTAGTCAGGAGAAGAAATGGCAAATCAAACTCTCCGACAACCTGGCATCTGTCATCTGTCTCTCGACAATCGTGACTTTTTTAATTCTATCAAGTTTAAAATTAAGAAAAACATTTTGTTTTTTATGATCGTCTGCAAGAAAATCTTTTGGACCGTAATAAATTTTCTCTGTCAGGAATTCAAACGCCTTCTTTCGAAATATATTTTTTGTGAAATCTGTACATTAATTAATCAATTTGTTCGCCTCTGTGGTCTAGCGTTCCGACGTCGGACTTGACTTCTTGAGGTCCGGGTTCGATTCCCGGGTCAGACAACAAAAAAAAATATAACTAGAAATTGTATATTTTCAATTTTCTTATAAAAATAATGTTGCAGATGTTATAAATATATATATATTTTAATATACAAAAGATATTATAAATAGACAAATACTATTAAAACATATTTTTATGATACTGGAAGGTTAATAAGTGGTAGTGCTTACTTGTAACAACGTGACACCGTTATCCGTTACATTTTCTTAAAAAAACATAAAAATGTAAGTGGAAAGAGGAGTCTTAAAGACAGAGCTTTCCAGAACGGTGCCACCCTAAGTCATAAGATGTCAAGAACCTTTGATATTACGATCCAAAACACGAGTAGGTTATATCTTTATTACTGTTTACGGGAACCGACAAATTCAGACGTAATATGGGTCTTTGGCCGTTAACATATATATGTATTCATATAATATTTCCACATCACACATTTTTCTATGGGCGCTCTTTTCCATGGAATCTGTATAGTTATAGTTATGTATAGTTATGGAGTTAGTTAGTTTACCAACTAATGTAATACTTGCACAAACTTCAACTACTTTAAAAACTTTAGTAAAATTATATAAGTGTCTTCACGCCCATATCCCCTAAGAGGTAGGCAGAGCCACAACCAGGGCACCACCGACTAGCCGAAGACACTAAGTCCCACAATTTGGTAGGTGACAAGCCTATCACCAACCAGGCATATGTCCATTCCTGAGCAACTTTTTTTTTCTTATTAGCGATTATTAGCCAAATTTTCTCTTCGTTGCCCGACCCGGGATTCGAACCCTCAAGCAGTCAAGTCCAACTCCCGGACCACTAGACCACATAGGTGAAAATTACAGTATTTGAAAAACCAAAGTTGTGTTTCTGATAATTGATAATTTTGGTGTTTGCTTCCATTTAAACTGTGTACTATTATTATATCTTAATTTTAAGCCTTGTATCTTGTTTATTTTAGTTTTAAATTTAAACTACTATAATAACTTCATGTTATTATTATTAATATTTTAATCTTATGCTAAAGTTTTCGTAAATTTAATCTCTTTACCTACTGAACATACCGATACTGGAAATATGAAAGGGCGTTAGGGACAAAACCTTGAAAATGAGTTATATATATCAAAAGATTCAGAATTTTGAGCTCTATCGCATGGTATATTCGAATAAGCAATATCTCAAAAAAAAAACCGTTACGCCCCAATCTTTTTAGCTACAAAATGTCTAATAAAAACATTGACGTATAGTACAAAACATTTTTCTACTTAAGAAAAAATAACTTAACGTACTTTTATTCAGTAACAAAACCCTTACGCTGATTATTTTAAGAATATATGTATTAACTGGTCCTTACGACAAAATAAAAAAAGACATGCTGTGTTTATTACCCCTTAAGCCAAAATTAAAGACTTTTTAACTTAAAAAGCGCACCATATGTCAAATGTCAACGTAACCTCTCTTCTGTTTCTTTTATAAATATGGCTTTCAATCGTTTTTGCAGGACCGCAAAAATGACCCGTCTCGACGGTTTTGAAATAAAATCGCAAAACCGCGACCGCTGCTGGTGCGGGTAAAAATCGCTCCGTGAGTTCTGTCTCTTATTAGTCACTGCTCTAGTTTTAAATATACCTAGGTATTTACTAGGCAAGCCATCCTAAACCACGCAAGTAGAATTAATCAATCCGAAAAAATGTAGATGCTGTCAATTCCAAAAGTCCATGGTTACATTTACATACAGATTACATAAAAAAAATTACATCGTCCTTCAAAGGGGTCAGACATCTGCGTTGCTAACAGTACATATGTAGTCAGTAGTAGACAGTCTGACAATGTCAAAGCTTCCCAGTTGGTCCTTAGTGTATTGGTAGCACACTTTGCCAGTTGTGTCACTAGGAAGATCTTCAATTTTCCATTATCTGTTTAGCGCTTTACAATCTACTTGCTAGATACATGCTTCAAAAAAACTTAAACTTAAACAGAAGAATGTTCTAGACGTACCTGTAAGCCAAGTTCCATTAAACGGCTTGTAATGATCAGTGAGCACATCGACTAGTGTAGGCCTCCGTCCCCGTCCCCGACCATCATCACCCGCTGGAGTCAGTAGGGCTATGCTGAACACTATCAGCCCGAGGACTGCAGCTATTACCAAGAGCGCTATTAGGATCCCCCTCCAGTTCCTCTGTGTTGGGGTAGCTGCTGCGAGTTCCTGGAATAAAGGAATAGTTTTTGTTTGAGAAAAAGTAATAAATAGTAATAAGGAAAAAGTAATAAAAAGTAATAAATAGTAGGTAATGAATTTTTTTTAAAAGTAATACTTCAATATTTTAGTAACCAACTCCTAAAAAGGATGAGATTCTTAATTTTTTTTTTTGCTTTATAAAAGGCTTCGATAAGCTTCTTACAAATCTCACATAATCTTCTATGTTACTATCTCTAAGTACATATATGTCAATTTATTTTTATTTAGTGTTTCTTAAAATAAGTCTCATCTTTATTATGGATTTTTTTAAATTGATTCTTAATTTGACTGCATTTTTTTCCATTAGCCAACCGACTTTGATTGAAATTTATCCACTATTAAGTATAACTCAAAAATAACAAGTCTGTCATGGATCATGATAAAATTCATATCACATTATTTTGCTATCTCGCGAAAACTGCTTATCGAATCGCGACATCGTATACGTAAACTAACGAACTAATTTTTTGCAGTTTTGCTGCTCTTAACTATTTTTCACGTAACAGTTTAAAGTAAAGTACAAAGAAATCTACATATTATCTTCATAAAACGAAAGAGAGCAAGATATAATATAATTTCATTAAAGGGAAACTAACTATTTCACCAAAAAGTTATTGCTTATAATACTCAAGAACTCATTATGAGTTTTGCAACATCAAAAACTAATTTTCAAGTAAACCGTTCAATGGGAAGTGCTGACGGTTCTAGGCCAGTCGTTGGTAGTAGCGAACTGGTGTGTGACCTTTAAACTTACTATGCTAAGTGTCAAACTACCGTCTGTTCAATAATTCTATAAGTTTTTATTAGCGTTGGACCTTTTTTTGCTGCAAATGTAACCTTAGCAGCTAAGAAATGATAAATCAACAAAATCAAATCATAAATAACATTTGGCCGCCTCGCTGGTCGAGTGGCTAACGTACACGGCTAACTGGGTTCAATTCCCGACGGGGCCTGCCCCCATTTGTGTGATGTGATTCCCGAATTTTGGGTCTGGGTGTTTATTTAATTTATTCTGGTATCTATTTAAGTATTTCTATGTACTAGTGGTCGCCCATTGATCAAAATTCGACCGTAATAAATTTTAATATCTTATTGATAAGAACGCCATCTTCATTTCTTAAGACCAACTACTTTGTTTCTAAACTTTTTAATATTTATTTGTGTGTGTCAAATGCACGGTACTGTTATTGATTTAATGTACTTTATAAGCATTTTTATTGAAAAATATTAGCGTTTTGCACTTCTCCTTCACATAAACTACAAGTGTGCCAAATTTATTTAAATAAATAAGCAAAACCAAACCTAACTATGGCAACTATGGAGTGGCAAGAAAGAAGAAAGTTTAAGACAAACGTTTAGGTACACAACGAGGGGGTTGAGAAATTTAAGCGTTTAAAGGGGAAATGAGTTGTGTGAGAAATATATTGCTTCTTTCAATAAAACAATCTTAGCGCTTGCAACAAAATGTATTTATTGCTTTAAAATTGAACAACGACTGTGATCTACCGCCTTTACAAAACTATTTATAGACATTCTCCGTCGACATCAATATTTCTTTTACCAGTCAACTTAACATTCAAGCGGATACTCAGATAATTAAATTAACGATTTCAGTAGCGGAAATTATTTTATGCTAAAACAAATAGTTTAGTTGAACTCTTGATTAATAATAACAAACCGATATACAACCAAGAAACGTGATACAATTCCCAAAATAACAAAAGGTTAGGAATAATGTTCCTACAATTTGTTACAGCTGATATTTTATCGGGTTCGATTTTTGGGTTGGACTACGAACAAAATAACAATTTCTTAAAAAAGCTACGGCTTCGATAAGTGCCTGGTTGGTGATAGGTTTGCGACTTATCACATTGTGAACTTAGTATCCTTGGTTATTTATGGGTGGCTTCGTTGCATCTCCCACAATGATGACGACGATGATAACGTCAGTGTTCGCCATTGTCTTTACAGAATTTCTGTTCAAGAGTGTAGGTAAATAGGTGAATTTACTTACACAAAAGGTTTTTCATCATTAAAGGCACCGAGTATTATTACTTGAAAAACTTTAATGTTTTGCTCTTCTAAAACATTCTTTCCCCGTATTGGTCTGGGCTCCATTGGGGAATAGACCATCTGCCTTCCTGTTAGGCAGCTCGTAAAAGGTGAGCATAGGCTTACCGTCACTCACACCATGACATTCTACTAGGTGGTAGAGCTTTACAGCGACTCGCCCGCATTTGTACCTTATACCATAACGTCAATACTTGCCCTCGACGTGTTCCATTTCGGAGTTGTTTGTATCGGAGTTGTTCTAACATCCCGGCATCATGTTGGTAAAGCACCATCACCCACCAGGCGGTGTGAATTTCTTACTACCAGGAAGTCCGACTGCTTGTTTGCCTTCCAATATCATAAAAAATCCGGTTACATACATACGTACATAATGCACATTGATAGAGACTTTTCACATCTTTCACGAGTACTATGACAGTTTTGTCGCCATAGAGGGAAAAAATTGTATTTCGTGGTATACTGATTGAAATCAGTCAATTTTGGTACATTTTTTGACCATGGTATTCAAAAGCGTTGAAGTGAAATATTCATAAATAAATAATATTTTTTTTCCGTTACCATCAAATCTCACTAGACGAGCTTGATCAAGAAAGATCAAGATCAACATCCTGGCATAAATTTCTAGGGTGACTTATGGCTAATTTTGAAAAATTTAAGACTGATTTTGCTAAATAGAACAATTTGATGTAAATGATAAATTTGACTGATGGCAAATACTAACGTTCATGTCAAAATGTAAAAAAAACTTACCCTACTCAGAGTAAAAATGTAAGAAAATTACAGTTTGTTAGAGTGAAAAAATTGTAGACGTGTTTTAATGTTATTTATAAGCAAGATTCATTAAAGTCCGCTGGTTCCAGTTTTTGTTGACAGCGCGCCATCTGTTCTAAACAAGATTTACTCCCCGAGGAGCAGACAGCGAAACCTTTTTGTTACGAAGCGCGAGAATCCGATGATTGTATGGTACTTTTGTGATTTCTGACTATTGTATGCGTAAAGGTTTAAAATTTTAATAAGATTACAATTGTAAAACTTACAGTTATTATACAATTGCTTAACTAAAGCAAAATAGTTTTCTTTAGCCTTAACCTTTTTTGTAATGTTTTGTACGAAAAAAAGACGGATTGCAGTCCGGGAGAGCCGGCACAAGTGAAAACTTGAATGTTAACGTTGTGCATTTTTGATATTTTGGAATGGTTAGTGAATAATTTTGCACGAATTGCTTTAATTATCAATATGAAAGTACAATCATTTATGTAGCTAGCAATAAATAAACAAGACACGCGATCCTTATCGCAACATTTATTATTAGTGCCTTCACGCTCAATAACATTTATTATTATTGCTTATTAAAACATTTATTTTTCTGTTATTGGATGGAAGTCACCAATGTTTATAACGTTGCATTGCCATGACGCATAGATGTGCTACGAATCCTAACATGCGTAGTGCCGGAGCTGATAATAATATAGAAGTAACAACTCTAATCACATATTTCCTTAAATTAAATATATTTATGAGACAGAAAACAAACAAGCAAACAGATTTACCTATAGTACGAAATGCTTAACACCAAATAGTGTGTTCTCAAGTTGAGGCTAGATTTTTAAGCTTCTTGCATAAGTTCAATAACCATTATTAATAATATTTGATCCACACTGGAGCACGATAGAAGCGAGAACTAACGCTATGTCTGTAAAATAGGTAAAAAAGTGGTACTATTTCGAGCGAGTCGTCGCAAAATTTTACACAAAATCTTCTTAAAGGTATTAGAACTTACAACGCTCACGTCCAATGAGCTGGTTGGTTCTATACTATATACTACAAATGCCTTGGAAGTCTCGTAACGAAAAATATATAAAAATAATGTTATCTCCTCTTCTCGTCTAGGTGTTGAACTTGACTTCATGAGGTCCCGGTTTCGACATTCGGTTCGGGCAATAAAAAGAAAATAGGGTTTTTCCAATTTTGTTATAAAAAAATTTTACTCGGGATATGTGCCCGGTTGGCTATAGGCTTGCGACCTATCATATGACTTAGTGTCTTCGGCTCGTCGTGAGTGCCATGGTTGTGCCCTTGCCTACCTTTTTCGTAAATATGAGCGTGAAGATACTTTTATAATAAAATAATAATAACATAATACGTTACTTCCGTTCCATAATGAGTTTTAAGGGCAACATCTAGTTGTTTTCAAAACTCTTACGATTAATCAACAAAATCCAAAAGTGTTATATTTAATCCCGAGTTCTTTAGAGATAAGGAGATCCGCAATAAATAACATTAATTAACATAATCTGTACATTACTTGGGTGGTTTTCTTTTCTTTCGGGATCGTGTCCCAAATGCGAGCTGGGAGCAGCTTGGGATAACTTATGCTTAAATAACCTTTTAGACCACTTAAATTTAGAAAAATGTGTTTGTTTAGAAAACCTTGTATCTTCTTAGTGATTTTGTTATATAATATTATCAGGTAATATTTTTTTTGATACGCAACTTTTAGTAAGTACATACAATAGTTTACTTAATCTTTTTTTAATGAACATTTTCTTTAATCTTTATGTCATGTAGCTAAGAACCAGCTCGACCGCGTCACCGTTCTAAACTTAAGATAACACACACATACATACATGTCTCACATTCAGGGTGCTACCCTTCTTGTCCTCGACCCTCTCACCAATAACTATGATTTCGGTAGGCCACAGTCAGTCTGTGTCAGTCACACTAATAATCACAAGAGCCATGCTTTTCTCCACATAAAACATTCATGCTGCAAGGCACATTCGATAAGGTAATAAATAAGAAAGATAATAAATCATCTTTATTTCACATAAACCCACAAGAGGCACTTGTGACGGGTCTATATAATAATAAATCTACCACCGGATCGGAACGCGGCCGCACACTGAGAAGATCCGGCAAGAAACTCAGCGGGCTTGTCATTTTTTTCTTACTTTACAATATATTTACAATAATTTATGTTATGATACAATTCATATTATAAGAGATTGGCATGAGGAACAATGAATCCCAAGCAGTCTTATCTGCGAAATAATCAGCAAAGTTATAATAACCCTTTTAATTTCATTAACAGTTAACACATTTCTTAAATTTATTAATTGGAAGTTCTTTCATATAATTGGGAAGTTTATTGTAGAACTGTATACATAGGCCCATGAAAGAATGGCTTACTCTGTGGAGACGAGACACATGCACAGCAAGATTATTTTTATTCCTTGTATTGACACTGTGTATATCACAATTTCTTTTAAATGAACTTGAATTTCTGTGAACATACATTAAATTTTCAAAGATATACTGGGATGCTAAAGTTAGAATTTTGATTTCTTTGAATTTTTCTCCCAGGGAAACCCTTGGGCCTAGGTTATAAATTGCCGTTATGGCTCTCTTTTGTAAAATAAATATAGTATTGACTTCGGCAGAACTCCCCCAGAGAAGAATTCCATACGACATGATGCTGTGAAAATAACTAAAATAAACCATCCTAGCGGTTTCAACATCAGTTAATTGTCTCATTTTCTTAACAGCATACGCTGCTGAGTTTAATCTAATTGCAAGTTTATCAATGTGTGGGCCCCATTGCAGTTTCTTATCAATTGTTATTCCTAAAAACGTAGTACAATCTGTGAGGTCCAACTTGTTCCCATTAAGTTGTACATTGGTATCTACTTGCCTCACATTTGGCATTGAAAATTTAATACAATTAGTTTTTTTTTTCATTAAAAAAAAGATTATTTACATTGTCATACTTACCCAGTTGTCTTTTCACTTTAAATATAAGTGAAGTGTCATCCGCGAACAATACAATTTCGTGTTTGTCTCTTACATAGTAAGGTAAGTCATTAATATATACAAGGAACAAAAATGGACCAAGAATAGAGCCCTGGGGGATACCCATCGTAACAGCAGCACCAGTCGATTTTTTACCATTAATATCAACCTTCTGAATTCTTCCATTCAAATATGAAATCAGAAGATCGAGTGCCTCATTTCTAATTCCATAATGGCGCAGTTTCCTGATCAACGTATTGTGGGTTACGCAATCGAATGCTTTGGACAAATCACAAAACACCCCGATTGCATCCTGAGAATCCTCCCAACACTCATAAATTTGCTTCAATAATTCCACACCATCATCGACAGTTGATCTACCCCTTGTAAAACCAAACTGTTTATTATGAAATAATCCTAATTTGTTAAAATGTAGTAACATTTGATTCAATATAACTTGTTCAAATATTTTACTCAGGGTAGGCAGAACGGAGATAGGTCGGTAAATATTATCGCCTTCGATGTATACCGGTCTACTGTTAACTCGCTGCTTTCATTGAAATATATGTAACAGAGATAGCTCACCTTCAGAAACCTGCAAAAGAATCTTTAAATACTCAAACAAACTACTTAAGAATGGAAGTTACTTCATATAAGTATCTACATATCCCCGAAGAGGTAGGCAGAGGCACAACCAGGGCACCCACGACTAGCCGAAGACACTAAGTCCCACAATGTGATAGGTGGCAAGCCTATCGCCAACCGGGCATATATCCAATTCCGAGCAACATTATTTTTATTAGAAAATTGGAAAATCCAAATTTTCTTTTGTTGCCCGACCTGGGATTTTCAGGACCTCATGCAATCAAGTCCAACACCTGAGCCGCTAGACCACAGAGGCGATAAATATGACTCGAGTTTTGAAAACTAGTTATTACGAAGTAAGCGTAAAAACCAGATTTTTTTTAAAAAAATATTTAAATACCGATAAACAAATATCGTTTTTAAACATTATTTACGTATATATTTCGTATGCAGAAGAATTTTTTTAAGAATTATTCTTTTGTCACTAAATTATGTTTCGTCAATATGACTTGCAAATGCATTTTCTATCTCTTCGTATTTATTATAGAATCCATGGCTGCTTTAATATTAATGAAATAACACGCAAAACGACTTATTGCATGTTCAAAACTATCCTAAACTACTCAGCTGATCGTGTGCCGGATATGGACTAACCAAACAAAAGTCAACGAAAGACCTTTGTCCGCCTCCATTTGTCCGGAAGCAATATTTACTTTTGTAGAAGGTGTTTGTTAAGCGTCAAAAATAATATGCTTTTACTTTTTATACCTATCAATTATTTATACAAAGATAACGATTACCTTAGTATTAATATTTACAAAATTTTTCTTTATTTGCTAAATTTTTATCATAAGTAATGATTATTAAATGTGTCTGTGGTCTAGCGGTCCAAATGTTGGATTTGACTGCATGAGGTCCCAGGCTCGATCGCCAGGTAGGGCGACAATAACAAAGTTTGGTTTTTCCAATTTTCTAATAAAAAAAAGTTTCTCGGGATTGGATATGTGCCCTGTTGGCGATGGGCTTGATATTATATTGCGGGATTTAGTGCCTTTGGCTAGTCGTGGGTGCCCTGGTTTTGCCTCTGCCTACCTCTTCGGAGATCTGAGCGTGAAGATACTTTTTTTTCTAAATGTTATATACACAAACAACTCCAGTGATGTCACTAGTTTCATATTCCATTTTATTGGTATTAACTTATCATGAAAACAATGTAGATAACTTACAAACTTGTGGATTTTCGCTTGCGTGGTCCGAAGTCAACTAATGCACTGAATATGTCAATGTTCAATTTCGATTGTAGATAAAACTGCAATAAACCGACTTTGATATCAATAAGTAAATTATCGCAAACAAAAAAATATTTTTTTCCATTTCGATTCAGTTTTGCTTACAATGAAATCACGCCGAAAGTACGCTCACTCAAATAAAAAAAAATTTAAGTCAGTCAGTTCCAAAATGACAGAGGAATCGATTAACAAAAAATTAGGAGTCGAAGGTATAACCTACTCGTTTTTTTCGGAGTTGGAAATATAGAAGAAATGTAGCCGCGGGTATTGACTAGTCTTATATTAAAATCTGTAATTACTTTAGAAAATCCCAAAATGTATAATTAAATCCCGAGTTCTTTGAAGATAATGAGATCATAATAAATTAAATGAATTTACATAATCTGTACCTTACTAGGGTGCGTTTTTATTCAGGTTCGTACCCTAAATTAGAGCTGGGAGCACGTTGACTCTGTTATAATTACTAAGAGCACTTTAGCTTAAATAACCTAATTTATTAGTAACATCACACTCACATCTCCGAAGAGGTAGGCAAAGGCACCCATGACTAGCCGAAGACACTAAGTCCCACAATGTTATAGGTGGCCAAAGCCAGCACATATCCAATTTCATTTAGCAACTTTTATATTTTTATTAAATATTGGAAAAACCACGTCTTATTTTTATTTTACGACCAGCAGATCGAACCCGGGACCCCGTGAAGTAAAATCCAACACCTGGGCCGCTAGACCACAGAGGCGGTTACTATTTTTTTAATTTAGTTGATATGTAGATAATTTAGTAATTTAGTTGATAATTGTTACCTGATCTGTCTTCGTTCAAGTGGCAGAGGTAACTAAAAAACAAAAATTAAATGAAAAATTCTCTCATAAAACAAAATTTTCGCACTATTAAAAAAAAGGTAAGCAAGAATATTTTATGCTTGTGATGTTCATATCATTTAATAATTTAATTTTTGACTTTACAAGGTGCATTATTATATATACATAACGGTACAGGGTACCGATCAGAGTGACTCGGACTCTACCGAAGCGATGATATCGCTTGCGTCTCTCTGCCTAATCATCTATGGGCCTGTCTGACATACATAACATGTTGAAACTTATATTAGTACTAGCAGTTTCACGCAGCTTCGCCTGCGTAACTTGGCTTTTACTGCACCGATTTTGATGAAACAAAGCCTATGTCACTCAGAGATAATGTAGCATTTTAAGGGTGAAAGAATTTTTGAAATAGACCTAGTAGTTTCGGAGCCTTTTCATTTTAAACAAACAAAAAAACAAACTCTTCAAAGAGGAAACTCTTTATAATATTAGTATAAAAGTATAGATGTAAGTTGTAAATCGTTTTATTCTATGTAACAGTGTAACCTTTCTTTTATTGTATAGCTCTATTTCTCTGATTCGAGTGTATGAAATATCACAATTATTAAGATACCGTACAGAAAAAGTATGTGTCTGCGTGTGTAAGTGAACGACACTGATATAATAAACCTTTAAACGTGCAATAATTTCTAAGAAAAGTTTCTTTAAGCCCGTATCCCGAAGAGGTAGACAGAGGTGATAAATGGTAAACCTATCATCAACTAGGAAAATAACTAGTCCCGAGGCTCATTATTTTATATATAAATATTTTATGAACCTTGGAAACAGCTCCAACTGTTTTTATGTTTAGTACAGGAGCGATGAATCGATTTAGCTAGGTTTAATTTTCAGAAAACGTTATTTTGAAAAAAATAATAATATCAGAGCTCGGTCATTCACTGCATATTATGTACATATATCATATGTTATAATTTTAGAGCATCCTGTTCTTCGGATGGTTGTAACGTTTTTTTTTTAATCTTGTAAAAATACTTAGCCTACTTTTTCTACCGTCTTCTCTACATATCTCCATGGGAGAGAAAGATAGTTATGATACATATATCAAGTCGCGGCCGAGAGTTCGTACTTTTTTAATATTTAAACTATATTTATCATTAGAAGTAATATTTAATACTTTTTAAATATTTAAATTATATTTATTAGTAGAAGTAATAAGCTGAAAAATGTTTGCGTTTGATTTAACAACGTTCATATTAAAACACACTAATTCATACTCTTGAATGAACGGTTAAAAATTAAATTATACTCAATGTAAAACAATTTAAACGAAATTTGCATTTTATGTCCGATACGCAAAAATTTGTGAATATTATAGTAGCTGTATTTGTTTAACATACAATTAACAATATTTGTTTAATATATAAGCTATTTACAACTATTTACGAGCCGGTACTTGCGGCGTTGTCTGTTTGCTATTATTAAATGGCTCCAAAAGCAGGTTACCTGTTTATTAATCATATCTTTATTGTTTGTTACGCGATTGTTCGGCCAAAACGAATAGGATTTCATAGTTTCTTATTTCAGACATAACTCACAACCACAATGGACATATTAAGACGTCTGTTAAGCTAGAAAGGTCAAGTCGGCAGAATCACTCGTATTATATCTCAATATTTAGTGCTCATTTAGTGCTAATTTAGTGCTGATAACATATATTTGGTGCTGTGATAGGGGGACTAAAAATGAGAACACTGCTAACTTTTCATTAAGGTAGCAGTGTACCATTCGTGACCGCGCTATAAACAGTTGAAGCGAGAGGCATATCAGCTAATAATATATTGCTCAATTAGTGTTAATTTACTGCTGATAACAGATATTTGGTCCCAACTAAAAATTAGAATACTGCTAACTTTTTATTAAGCTAGCAGTGTACCATTCGTGACTAGAAAGGTCAAGTCGGCAGAATCACTCGTATTATATCTCAAAATTTAGTGTTCATTTAGTGCTAATTTAGTGCTGATAACAGATATTTGATGCTCTGATAGGGGGATTAAAAATGAAGATAATTTTCTTAATTTTTTTAAAGCTGCTAGTATAACGACGCTAGCAGTCTTAAGATCTAGAAAGAGACTTTAAAACGGAAACTAATGGAATTGAAAGAAGTCACAATTTAATGCTGAATTAGTGCTGCCAGTATAGCAAAAGATTTTAGAAATTTTTTTTTCAAAGCAACTACTGCTAGCGACTCCAGCAGTCTCAAGAGCGACAAGATGACTTGAAAACGGAAACGAAAGAAATTCAAAGACGTCATTATTTAGTGCATAATTAGTGAATGGATTAAGTACCATCAGAAAAAAAAGAACAAATTTTGGCATAAGAGAGGGCTAAAATTGTTCAAGAAGAAAAAAAAGTAATCAAAGAAAATGAAATAGTCTACTGTCCCCACTACGAAGCTTTTCTGAAAGTTATTGCCAGAGTCTATTTTTTTTAATGCAAGAAAGTTCAAGGCATTCAATGGTGCAATTTGCACGCAAAATTTCGTGGCCGCCTTTTTTTATTTATAAAAAACTGTTTCTGTTGACTCAATCAATATGTACGGAAATACTTTTACCGTGAGTTTTTTTACGCTTTAAATATAAAATGTCAATGTTTTCTGAATCCATTAAAATTAAATAAAAAAATTAGGAATACGGCCTGACCCTGAAGGCCATCCCTGCAACTTCTCGCTAATTCTATACCTCGGCGGCCTAGACGCTTAAAATTACACTTTTGATGTTTTTGAGCTCTTGAGTTCAAACATACAATTTCTGTATTATTTTGACCTCTCCGAGCTCAAATAAATAGCTTTTGTATGTTTTCATATGCATCAATCAATTCCATATGGAATACAATCAGTCGTTTTGGAGTCACCTTCTAGCTTTTAGGACTGCTGACGTCGTTATATTAGTAGCTCTCAAGACTGCTGGCGTCGTTATATTAGCAGTAGCTGCTTTGAAAAAAAAAAACAAAAATTTTCTTGTCAAAAATCTTTTGCTGTACTAGCAGCACTAATACAGCACTAAATAGTTACGCCTTTAATTACCATTCGTTTCCGTTTTAAAGTTTATTTCTAGCTATTAAGGCTGCTAGCATAGTTATACTAGCAGTAGTTGATTTGAAAAAAAAATATTTTTCAAAAATTTTTTGCTTTACTGGCAGCACTAATTGAGCACTAAATTATTAGCTGATGTGCCTACTGCACATAGCGCGGTCACGAATAGTACACTGCTAGCTTAATGAAAAGTTAGCCGTATTCTCATTTTTAGTCCCCCTATCACAGCACCAAATATCTGTTATCAGCACTAAATTAGCACTAAATGAACACTAAATTTTGAGATATAATACGAGTGATTCTGCCGACTTGACCTTTCTAGTCACGAATGGTACACTGCTAGCTTAATAAAAAGTTAGCAGTATTCTCATTTTTAGTTGGGACCAAATATCTGTTATCAGCAGTAAATTAACACTAATTGAGCAATATATTATTAGCTGATATGCCTCTCGCTTCAACTGTTTATAGCGCGGTCACGAATGGTACACTGCTACCTTAATGAAAAGTTAGCAGTGTTCTCATTTTTAGTCCCCCTATCACAGCACCAAATATATGTTATCAGCACTAAATTAGCACTAAATGAGCACTAAATATTGAGATATAATACGAGTGATTCTGCCAACTTGACCTTTTTAGCTTAACAGACGTCTTAATATGTCCATTGTGGTTGTGAGTTATGTCTGAAATAAGAAACTATGAAATCCTATTCGTTTTGGCCGAACAATCGCGTAGCAAACAATAAAGATATGATTGATTAATATATAATTAATTAATGATTAAAACGTTGTCAAATTGATTTTTGCACCAAACACACATTACATTAATTTATATGGATTCGTCCTGTTTAATCTTTTACTTTTAAATGAGCAATTCTTGAATATATATAAATATATAATTGGAATCTCGGAATCGGCTCTGACGATTTTCATGAAATTTAATATGTGAGGGTTTCGGGGGCGATAAATCGATCTAGCTAGGAATCATTTTTAGAAAAAGTCATTTTATTCGTATTTAAACTGAAAAATATGACGCCATTTTATAACCCGGTTCATAAGCTTCTTGTGCAAGTATATCAGCTACACTGCCCTCCAGCATGGAAATTACAAAGTTGAGCACAAAAAGAAAAGCGGTGGTGCTAATCCTGGAGAGATTCTGTGCAAAACTCTATTATAAAGCTGTCATTTATAAAACTTTAACTAAAATCGGTATAAAATCAATGTTCGATATTTCTTGGATGTAGTATATATTTCAACCTTCATTCAAATCCATTAAACCGTTCGCGGTTTTGCCCTTTTTCAAGTTATTAAGCATTTCCACGAGAACCCGGTAAGTAATTGGGATGAAATGTAGCCTATATACTTTTCCAGGTCACTGACTACCTGCGTCTTAAATTTTATGGTTATTGTTTCTAAAGTTTAATTGGACATCGAAATATGCAAATAAGAATCTTTTATAAACAAGATTTAAGATTATGTAATTTTACTTTTTAAACTCATCATAATGTACGATATGACAACTTAAAAAAGTAAATTTTTAAATTTTCTTTTAATGTTTAGATTAATACTTAAAATTTAATCAATTAATCTATACATATAAAATAACATGTCCTGACTGACTGATTCATTATCGCCGAGCAAAAACTGTTAAAGTTACAGCCATGAAATTTGGTGAGTAGGGTCATTTTATTGAGTAGACACCCATTAAGGACGGAATTCTGGAAATTCCACCCCTAAAGGGGTGAAACCGGGGTTGGAAGTTTGTATGAAAAACCGTCATTTTTGAAGTTAGAAACATGAAACTTTATATTTTTTGGGCTGCTTAGTAAAAATGCGTATTTTTTAATTTTTTTTTATATTGGAAGGCAAACAAGCAGACGGATTTCCTGATGTTAAGAAATTCAAGCCGCCTAGAGACACCAAAGGTGGTAATGGTGCGTTGCCAACCTGAGGCCGGGATGTTAGGCCTCGAGCAAAAGTAAGTTTACCGGCTACCTTACCATAAGGGGTAAGGGGGTGAAATAGGGGTTGAAAGTTTGTTTAAAAGTCCTTATTAATGGCTCCTTTGCAGTATAGACCATAAGCCTTCCTGCCAGGTAGCAAGTAAGAGGTGAGCCTAGGCTCCGCCACTAACACCGTGACATCCTACTAGGTGATAGAGTTTCGCAGCGACTCGCCCGGATTGATACCACTGCCTTACCTATTCCTGCCACCATAACGTCCAATGCTTACCGTTGACGTGTTTCGGTTCAGAGAGTAAGGTAGATAGTAAACTTACTTTTGCTCGAAGCCTAACATCTCGCTCTCAGGTTGGAAACGCACAATTCTCACTTTTGGTGTCTCTAGACGGCGTAAATTTCTTACCATCAGGAAATCCGTGTGCTTGTTTGCCTTCCATTATCATGAAAAAAATATATTAACTGCCACGCGATCAAAGCCGCGGGTAAGAGCTAGTTAATTAATATAATTAATTTGAGAGGAGCATAGATTAAATGGGTTATTATCATCAAGGTGACTTGTAGTAGAGTGCTTAACAGTAACTTGCCCGGGTAAGGATCTATCGTCTTACCTATTCCTGAGGTCATGACATTCCGATCCCTAGACTGAGCTAATATGCCTAAAATCTAAACACCGGACAACAATTCGTCTATAACATGTATTGTGTATTTAGGCCATGATTGTCTCTTACCGTCAGAAGAGTAACATGCTGTGTCGTTGACCTCTAACTTAAAAAAAAATTAAAAATATTTAAAATTTTTTTCTAGTTTGTTATATTAACATCATACATAAATAGATTTTTTAGGTACAAAAGTTTTTCCAGCTAGTCGTCCGTTTACCTATGATGGCTACCACAGCGTCAGTTCTTGCCACTATTGTAAAAAAATTTAAAACCTAGCCTCAAGTAGGCAATGCATCATTACCACCTTAGGTATAAAAAGACGTAGAACTGTCATTGTCGGGAATATGTTCACTTGATTTTTTTTCAATCTCATATTAGTCCCCGATAAAACTTAACAGTATATTGCATGAAGTCTATCTGCATCGAATTCGGTCCATTCTTTTGGAGATATGATGCCACAGACAGACATACACACTGATACGTCAATCTTATAAGACTCCTCTTTTACCGTCACTGGTTAAAATGCACTCGATCCAAAAATGCCGAATCTATTTAGTTGCTAACAACATTACTGCTTTTACTAAGTGAAATAAAAAACTTTCTATATGAAGTAATTATAACACTAAAAACAAAAAAAATCAATAACCCTTGTTAAAACTTATATGTAATGTATATATAAAACATCTCAATTACGTTAGCTTTAAACGAAAAACTCTCATCGTTATCGGTCCATCCGTTCAAAAGTTATGATGCCACAGACACTCAAACATTTACACACACAGACACGTCAAACTTATAACTCCACTTTTTCGTTGGGGATTAAAAATAGATTATATTATTTATAGAAGTATGTGATTACAGTGCATACTTATATTTTTATCACCTCTGCGACTCATACAGCATAGTAGGATTCGTAGCACGTCTACGAGTTATGGTCATGTCTGTCGCTAGTTATATCGTAGACGATCTATGACCGTAGCACATATTCTACGATTAAAGATTAAATTTATATTTTAGAAAGATAAAGCCCAAGTTTTATTACTTTTAGTACCTTATAGATCATAAAATCGTAAAAGTTTTATCTCTTTTTTAAATAAGTTCTAGAAAAGTATATTGGATGCTTATAAAAATATTCACTTTTTTATATGATGAGTTGGAAAGTGGAAAACGGGCCGTCTGATGGTAAGTTATCGCTACGCATGGGTATCTGTAACATGATGGGGGTGGCAAATGAATTGCCAACTTTTGAAGAACAGATTCATATGAATGATCTCACTCCGTAGCTCTCGGGGAAATCTGAGTCAGTAGTGGTTTCCATAGTCTGATAGTATGTATGGGTCATAAAGTTACGGCTAATTCTCACTGTAGACGAATATCAAATGTCAAAGGTGGTGCTTGTAAAACTTCTAAGTACGGCGAGTAGTGCTGTGGTGGAAAGATGCTTATGGTATAAGAATGAAAAGCTCAGAATTCCTCCCAGTGTCAAATCTATAAAACATACTTAAAGAAGCTATGTCTCTTCTTATACTAAGAAGTTGCAGATGAATTAAGATATTGAGATTGCTAATAAATCGTATACAATGGTTTGAATCAGGTAAAATGGAAGAGTTATTATCTATTATTATATTAAGATATTATTATGATGGTGTCAATTGTCTCCAAAAGCGGGTGTTTGTACGAAAAGGGTAATGAATGTAAAGGAAGCCAGACAGGTTTGTCAGGATCATGAGGTCTGGCACTGGATACTCTCTGCCTATCGGGTAAGAGACTTGGCGTGAAGATATGTGTGTATGTATGTTAAATGGAAGAGTTTGGTATTGGGGTCCTAGTACGACTTTATAGAGCAGAAGCGTTTGCTTTGGAGTCCAGAACCACCAAGGATGGCTCAAGCATCATCCAGACGGTTGGAATTACTCCCCAATCACGCTTTCCGCAAAGGTGAACTTTGTGAGAACTTTGAAACATATCAAAATTTGGATTAAATCTACGTTCCACACAGATGCAAATCAATGTTTTATTCAGTGTGAAACCCCTATTAGCTCGTGAAAGAAAGTCAGTCGAAGTCAGTTACACTTTATTTTTCAAATGAACACGGAACTGCACATCGCTAGAAATTTCCATACCTAGGACTCCGATACTCAAACTTAACACAAGTCGAATGTTTTGAAAGCGAGGATCTATATCGAAAGGTTTTTTTAAGTGCTAAATGTACGAACTTGTATCTAAGAAGGATTAAACTCAAGAAGGTTCTTTTTACCCAATCCCGATACAAGGCATTTTCAAGCTCAGATACAGAATGTTTAAAAAGAAACCATTATAACTACTATTTCCCTATGTAATACAGTGTTCTTTAGCAGATATCGCTCAATAGCGATGATCTTCCTTGCACACTATTTACTGTACATTTTTACCAATAAAATAAAACAGTGTTGTTAGTTTTTAAATGTATCCTTATTGGTGTATATTACATTTTTTTGAGATTCTTTTGTATCTTATCGAAGAACAAAATGCTGCTTATTATTGACAATTTTTACATATTTAAAGCTAAACTGAGAAAAGCAGATAAAAACTAATACAAATTAACAAGCCGCCACCGCCAAACTTTGCACCGCTTGACTTTGATAGCTACTGACAATCTGCATCAAAATATTATTTTTCCTATTTTCCATTTAATTTTCCCACTTTCATTTCACGTGAACCTTTTTCTAACGATAACTAACATAACAAAAAATAATTAGAAAAATTGGTCAATCTGTTTTTGCATGATGCGATGGCCAAGGGGAGTAGGGATTCATATATATTTTACAGATTTGTGTATAGTATAGTATAATATAGTATCTTCACGCCAATATCCCCGAAGAGGTAGGCAGAGGCACAACCAAGGCACCCACGACTAGCCGAAGATAAGTCCCACAATGTGATAGGTGGCAAGCCTATCGTCAACCGGGCACATATCCTATCTCGACCAACATTTTTTTTTATTAGAAAATTGGAAAAACCCAATTTTCTTTCAGTTGCCCCACCCGGGATTCGAACCCGGGACCTCATGCAGTCAAGTCCAACAAATGAACCTCTATACCACAGAGGCGATTTGTGAAGATATTAAAATTTTACTTAATTAAATATTATTGTGACTTTAACGCTTATCTACTACTACTTTTACGGCCGCTTTTAGAGACGTCAATTATCTTTTAAGTGAACATTTTCTGTACCATATTACTGACTTGCTGACCAATTAAATGTTAATACATGTCTTTGAGTGAGGCTGTTGGTAGTTATTTAGGGGTTTGCCAAGTAAAGTGCTGCACTGACGCAGCCATTGGTTTGGATCGGTGCAATTGTAGCCATAGCATAAGCGTTTGCCACTGTCATATCGCATTTTGGTGGATACGGTAGCCAGTAAACTTGCAGAGTATACCTGGATTCCCGCCATTAGATAACTACTAATAAACTTTTAACATCTATGTCATCTATAGTCGATATATTTTACTATTACGAGAACTCGATGCTTATTTATACTCATATAAAAAAAACAACACATTCTGTAAACAATCAGAAAAGTACAAACAAAAAGTAACAGTTAAATAGTATCTTAATGCTCGTATACCTGAAGTCGAAGAGGTAGGCAGAGTTACATTGGGGGCACCCACGAATACGTACTATAGAATTATTAAATAGAAAATATTTTAATAAGATTCACTTGTGACGCGTACTATATATAATAACTGCCTCCAGATCGGAACGCCACCACACGGGAATAAGATCCGGCGAAAGAAACTCAGTGTTCTCTTTGTTTTCTTCATTAAAGTAAAATAAAAATTATAATAATGCATTAGTAAAAGATTGGTGTAAGGAGAAATTATAAATCCAAAGATATGTTATTAGATAAATATTCATTAATTGTAAAATAAACTTATTTATATAATTTTAATTTGGTACGTTCTGTAAATAAAGGTATTTTGAATAACTAGTATTTTTTTTTTAAAAACGTATAGGGTGCATGAAGGAAGAGCTTAGCTTGGAGATGGGATACGTGTACACGATTAGCCGAAGGAACTATTTTTTTCCACGATGTGATGGGTGGCATACTCATGGCCAACCGAGCATCTCTGCAATCCCACGTAACGCTGTTTTTTGTTAGAAAATTGAAAACAGGCAATTAGAATTATCCGAACCAGAAAATAGCCACTAGATTACACAGGCGATTTTTTAAAAAAGATATTTTTATTTCCTTTCCATCATTCATAGTTTTCTAATCGGAAGGGTTTTCTCATTTCAGTATTACTGCCTGGACGAAGCCCGCTTGTTACACTCGGTATTTTTTATAAAACGACTTTTTTGAAAATAGAACCTATCTAAATTTATTAATTGCCTTGTATACTAAGTTTCATGTAAATCGTGGGAGCCGTTTTCGAGATCCAGCATATTAGAAGAATTCCTCGTTTAAATGTATTAGATAGATTGATAACAAACCAATTAGTTAACGACGACCTCGATTACATTCTAACGGCAATTAGTTTAATCTCATTTGGCATGTATCTGAAATAGTTACTGCGTAATTATCATATCAATTGACAAATTAATAGTTCGATAATTAATCGTATATGTTCAAGGATTTAGCCGACTTTAAAAAAAAATACTATTCCTATGTTTTCACTGTATATTTTATTTAAAAAGTCGTAATAACAGACAAGCACTGATTCGTCCACTATTGCAAGGTCTGGCAGAGGCCTATGCTGGAAAAGCCATTGTGTTGGAAATCCTCTAGTATCGATTTCAGATTTAAAAAGCCAATACATTGTAAAATTGTTGAATATAAGTTTGTATATTGACACCCACTTCCTTGAACTGGTAGGCGGAGGCACAACAAGGTCTCCCACGACTAACAAAAGACACTAAGTCTTACAATGATGGCAAGCCTAAAGCCAACCTGGCACATATCCAATACCGGGCATCGTTGGTTTTATTAACAAATTGAAAAAACACATTTTCTTTTTGTTGCCCGACCCGGAGATCAAACCCAGTCTACGATAGTCTGGGTTCGATCGGGTCCGATCTCCAGGATTGTGGTTAGTAATCTAATGAACATTCTATTTCTAATTCTAAATATTTCTATTTCCCCTCTGTGGTCTAGCGGTTAAGGTATTGGACTTGGCTACATGAGGTCCCGGGTTAAATCCCGGGTTGGGCAACAAAGACAAAAATTATGTTTTCCAATATTCTAATAAAAAAATGTTGCTCGGGATTGGAAATGTGTCCGGTTGGAGATAGGCTTCCCATCTATCACATTGTGGGACTTAGTGTCTTCGACTAGTCGTGGGCGCCCTGGTTGTGCCTCTGCCTTCCTTTTCGAGGAAATGGGTGTGAAGATGCTTTATATTTCTATTTCTAACATAGGATGTTATTATCATAAATTACAATGTCATGTCCTTGACCGGAGTGTAAGGTAGTCGGTAAATTTTCTCACTGGTCCTAACACCACGGTCACAGGGAAGCGGGGAACCTATAACATCTATTGTGTCTATAGGGTACGGCAGTCTCTACCATCTATGATCATCAGGAGACGAGTGCTTTTAATGTTCAACGTCATATAGCGTAAATAGGAAAATATTTTAAAAGAGTTAGCATATGATTACGATACAACCAATCTTTTGAAAACACTTTGCTTCCTTTGTCAAGCAGTTTTCTATGAACAACCACGTTATGCCCAGAAATAACTAAAATAATTATGTTTATCGTTCCTATACCTATCAGGAATCAAGCTCTCCGTTTATTGAAACTAAGCATTCAAGTCACTAACCCTTCAAACTAAGGTCGCCATTTTTTTTCATTCACTAAAATATTTATATTTTTTGCACTTTTTCAAAACTCAAGGATTTTCCACATTTTTTAGACCAAGAAAAAACTTTCACCACAGGCGGTATCTGAATGTGCCTTTCGTATCTTTCTATTGAATGCTCTAACTATTTGAACTACCCAGGATTCACGTGGGAAAATGTTTGATTTCTTTCTTAACGATTCATTCCATAGTAATGTCCCGTAGCTGCACAGTTCAATAGGTAATCTTAAAGTGAGTGAATTTTTGAAGTGAAAACATCTTTAACGGCAATTTGAGCACTTTTTTTAGAATGGGTAAAAACTTCTAAACTCGCATAACCTGATCAAAAATTTGTAAGACGGATGGAGAGTAAACAGCCGGCGCGGCGTATAAGAGGAAGCATCCCTCTCTTTTTCTATGGCGCGGCGAAAATGTATCCCTGAGCGGTGCGCCTGATGTTTCGTTTAGATGGCGCAGGGCCCTTGCGCGAATGTTCGTGTTGTCATGCACATAAATGGCAGTGCTTTCATACTAATAATTAAAGCAATTCGTGCAAAATTATTCCTCGACCATTCCATATTCAAGTTTTCACCTCTGCTGGCACTCCCGGAGTACAACCCGTCGTTTTTTTAAGATACCTTTTCAGACGGTGCAGGACCAAATCTTGTCTGAGGCGAAATTGCCTTTTTCGAAATTTAAAAAAAGAAGCAGTTACTCGTAACGCTTAATCACACCTTAATCATACGCTTAATCATATTTTAATGAAAAATGGTTTAAAACGGTTGATTTTACTTAAGGGACAACATTACTTTAAGCAACATTTTAGCTTTTATTGCATCGTCTCAATTTTTTTGTTCTATGTGTCGCATGTCGCGTGACGGTTACGTCAGAGCAGCCCAGGCTAATATGGTGGCGTCTATAGCTTATAGTTATAGATCAAGTTTCACTTTTACCGTGGTTTCATAAAACCACACAATCCTTTTTTTATTTAGAATGGATTAAATGTTTATTATCATGTTGTAACATAGCAGAAAAGCAGATGAAATTTTCATGTCTAGTGTGACAATCCATCTTCTATCGTACAATAATAATAAAACCTTATTTATTGTGAAAATGTAATAATAATAATTAGAATCGGATAGCATTTCTGCACCTACCGCTGATAAACATTGACCCTTACCAAATTCGATGGGGAAAATTGGATTAAAAATTGCGTAATCTAAATTTCATTTGCTACAGTTGAGAAAAAAGGCCAGTTTAAAAGCGTCCTCTGAGCCATAATCAAATATCTGGCATTCTATTTATACCCTCAAATAAAATGCCAACAAAATCATTTTTAATAAAGACATTTTGATGTAATAACCATCATTTCCAAAACAAAGACTTAACATTTCCTTTGTACTGAACAAGAGTAATGAAGTGAATCAAACAGTGAAGAATCGTATTTTGAAATGAAATTTGAAGAGAGAGCTAAATGGAGAGGAAATTTTGCCAAACTCAGATTTAAGTGTATGTAATATTATTCAAATGTTGTAATACTTCGTTTTTTTATGTTCAAATGGGAAAAAAGTAATGGAAATACAGGCGAAGCTACATAACAGCAATCTACAAATACAAAGTTTCTTCTTTTTTATTAATTTTGATTTTAATTGTTTTTATAAAGTGCTGAATTTTTCTACAAGGAAAATGAAAAGCTTTTTAAATGAAATCTCATCAACAAATTTTTTCATGAATAAAAGTGCTGGAGACGCATGTAAAATCCATACTTATATATATTACTAAATACTTACCCCGTGCTGGTCCGGGCTTCTTTGTAGAATAGACCATCTGCCTTCCGTGCCAGGCAGCTCGTAAAAGGCGAGCATAGGCTCAACGTCATTAACACCGTGACATCTGACTAGGTGGTAGGTTTAGCAGCGACTCGTCCGGATTGGTACCACCGCCTTACCTATTCCTGCCGCCATAACGTCATGACGTGTTCCGGTTCGGAGGATAAGGTAGCCGGTAAACTTACTTTTGCTCGAGGCCTAACATCCCGGCCTCAGGTTGGCAACGCACCATTACCACGTTTGGTGTCTCTAGGCGGCGTGAATTTCTTAACATCAGGAAATCCGTCTGCTTGTTTGCCTTCCAATATATTCCAATATATATATATATATATATATATAAATTAATCTCCAATTTGCCTACTCATCGCCTCACAATTCACGTCTGAACGGATGGATCAATTTTATCGACTCTTCTTATATTGTCTTAGTTATTGTCAAGAGAAGGTTCATAAAAAAAACTTATATAGGAAAAACAATTCTTTAATCCATACACACTATTAGTAGCTATTAATGTGAAACGATACGCAGTTCGCCGGATGGGCAAGTATAATACAAAATTTGATGGACTATAACACCTCAATTAATTCTATCTAGGCTTAGACCATATCGTTAGCGAAAGGGTTAGCGTTCACTCTGCCAACCAACCGCGAGGCTCGGGTTCAACTTCCAACGGGGACAGGCATCTTTGTGATCAACACAAATATCTGTATCTCCGGGTCTGGGTGTTTATAATTTTTTTAATAGCATCTATTTAAGTGTTTTTATGTATTTACATCGTTGACTAACACCCCATAACACAAACATGTAATTTACTTACCCCCAAACTCATTCCAAAAGTTAGATCAATTTGTATAAATTATCCAGTTGTATTTTTTTTATTTTACAGCTATAAAATCTCTTAACTAGGTTAACTCGCCTGTTGCACATTGTTTTTCTATTTGGTGTTACCTATTTCATTTGTGTAGATACAGTAAAAATTTAAATCAATAAAATTAAATGAACAATTAAATAAATTATTAAATGAATAAAACAATTATTTTTATATATGTCTTTAACAATAATTTTGTGTCCATACACTCTGACACAAGCAACATAATATGTATTTTGTTTTAATAAGAGCAAATGATAAGAAAACCACAGTTGCCATTTTGTTTTTTAGGAAATAGTACTATTTATATCTATATAAGTATCTGACAATCATGATAAAGTAAACACTTTAAGGTATGTAAATATCTGAATGCTGAACTATTAGGTACACTCATTTTTTTTAAGGTAACGCTTGTACTTACCCACTACACATTTTAAAAAAAGCTTATTTGGTTTGGTTGGAAGTTACTTCCAACCAAATAAGTACGAACCATTTAATTAAAACAGACTTTTCATCTTTACTTATACAGCCCTGATAATGCTGTAAAAAGCGAAACCGGTTGGCTATAGAGTAACAAAAAGTATTAAGTAAAGTGTATAGTGGATAAGTACAAGAGTTTATCTCAAGAAAGTGTGTATATAATGGAATTCCACCAACTGCCGACGATAACAAGTACAGATTCTTTTAGCTACACTTCTTCTTAAAACTGTCCTGTAAAAAGCTGTAAATTTATAAGATGATTAGTTTTAAAATTAAACCGTGTTATTCCCTTTGACGTGAAGAAGATCAATGAAGCAAATCAAACAGTGGATTATTTGTTCTATCTGAGTAATCGAGCGACATCAAAAACATTGGAATTTGAAATGGGCCGCTAAGTGGAGGGAAAATGTTGCCAAATTTAGATTTTAATGTACATGATAGACTCTGAATTTGGTAACGTTATGTATTTATTTAAAATTCATGTACTATAGTGTACAAAGGTGGACTTAACTTGGCATTCTCTACCAGTTAGGTTGTAACTTCATTAGAAAGAATAATTAAATGGGGTGCAAAGAAAAAAAGATACAATAACTAAACATTTGCAAACACATTCAAACCTAATTTTAGGTAGCATAAATCAAATACATAAACAATACGTATATACCTGGAAAAACATTTAGCATAATATATCAAAATATTACACAAAAAATAAGTATTCTATAAATATAGTCATTTTACATACATAAATACAAATATTACAGTATTTGCTTAAATATACATATACACACACACAATATACAAATACACATACATACGACACAAATATACATCTATATAAATACATACAAAAATTAAACAATAAATAATATCTGACAACACTACTGAGATAAATAATTGAAAAGGGAACGTTTGAGGGAAAACTTAGTTATTTGAAGAATAATTATTCATTGCCCGCGGGTATTGTTCGTATTTTAAAGTTATTTAGTCACTGATATAAATGGTGTAGAAAAGTTTTGACTTCAAATGGAACACACTTACATATTTTCTCATATACGATACTAGTAAAGATAAAAAAAATATGAAAGTTATGATAAAGTTTGGTAAAATTTGACAAAACTTACATTTTTTACCTCTGTAGTTGTATTTTTTCATAATGTTAAAGTCAAAAAATTTCAATGAACCACTTTGTCAGCTTTCAAATAAAAAAAAATTAAATCGGTATTTCCGTTCAAAAGTTATGATGCCACAGACAGACACATGCACATATACACACTCACACACACACGCAGAGAGACATTAAGTTTATAATATTACTCGTTTTCCAAAAAAAGTTAAAAAAGCTAAAATGTTTAAAGGGTTAAAAAAGTTAATGTCCAATATAATCTACATATAATGTAATTCGTGTCACAGTGTTTGCCACCATACTTCTCCGAAATGGCTAAATCGATTTTGACGAAAATTTTAATGCACACTCAGTATCTCTCTTTCCCTGTCTGTCTGTGTGTGTCTGTGTGTGTCTGTGTCTTTCGGTTGCATTATAACTTTTGAATGGATGGACTGATTTGGATGATTCTTAGCATTCATAACAACAATACATCTAGGTTTTGTAGGAGGTTACTGAAAATTTTAAATATTAGTGTTGTCTCCGACATCATTTACACATCCCATTATTATTAACAAATTTTTTGTTTAACCGTAATAAAACAGACTAAAGCTTCTGAATATTGAAAAAAAAAACTGATGTTTAAAGAATTTTCATGACCGGATAAGCATTTCAATAGACAATTCAAATAAAACAAAGAAACAACAAGGAAAGAAAATTTACTTCTATATCATATCAGCAATAATATAACATCAGCAGAGTCAATAGATTTCGGGATTCACAATAGGTGATTCCATTGATCGTTAATAATAAGTTCTTGAAAAGAAATTTGTAGGTTAATATCATCAGTGAAACAAAACCAGCAAAAATGCTTAGTATTCTGATATTAGAAGACGATATGAATAATACAGTATAGGGTGGGCAGAAATTTATAAATTATATCCATTGATGCATATTTGTGGTGTAAGAGCATTAAATATTGTTGTCGTCCGCCGCTTTGTCTGATTTTCACAGTTTTTTTATTTGTCAGGAAATTGTATATTTTCTCTTCCTTTTTTTTGTGAAGTACTAGATTTTCATGATTAAAGATTCAAACGTATTTACAATGTTAGGAAAAAACAAACCAACGCTCGTCTACTGAAATAATAATTAAATTTAAGGTTTTTATTTTGTCAGGAGTCCTGAAAAATATCCGAAATACAACTAACAGCAAACTAGATCACGTCAGCTCTCAAGCAAAAAAATATTCGTTTAGTATGTATTACTATTAAAATTATGCGATTCGGCTTTACACTTTTTACTTTTATTTTTAAATTGGCTGACCTAATCTAAATTTAAGCGAAATGATTAATTATGTAATAACAGCTCTATATATAGATATCTTTAAAATACATTCGGATTACCGAAGCTTGACGAATATAGCCGAAGCACATAATTTAAATAATACTACACATAAACACGTTAAAAACTAGAACAAAATAATAACTTACTTTTCCCGTCAGAGGTTTGGCATAGATTACCAATAATGTTAATTGATTTTTGTAGTTCATGCCTGTTTTTATTGCAGTATGGCAAAAGTACTGGACCATTATTTATAAAGATGTGAAGATATCTGAGATGAAAAATAAATTATATCGTGGCGTGTAGGAAAAGCCGTCAAAGTTAATTAATCATTTATAAAATAACAGTCAGTGAAATTTAATACAGGGAAAAATAAGATAGACTAGAACCTTGGTAGAAAATGTACGAAACGTCACGTAAAAGCAAAAAGGTCATCGTAGCAAAATGTTACTACTTCTGAGAGAAAAGAGCTTTTTTTCTTTCTTTCTTTCTTTAGGTTTTGGCCTTCACGTAAGTATTCAGCCATTAGTCAAGTAGTAATTTGCATCAAATTTTATTTCAATTTCAATTAATTTTAATTAGTCATCAGTCATAAGTCGTCAGTAAGTCATGTCAGACTCTTGGGTAAAACGGTGGCCTTTTTACACAAGCTCATGTAATGAGTTTCGGCGGCAATGAGGAAATATACGATACGCTAATTTCTTCATGATTATTTCATTTGTGCACTTTCACTGAACAAAATTGTACAAAATGCCACCAAAATTGACTAATTTCACTCAATATTAACACGAAATTCAATAATTATGAAAAAACTTCGACCATCTTTTCTCTCAATGGCGCCAAAAAGGAGAAAAGAGCTTACGACACAGGGAATGTAGGGTTGCCAGCCATAAGCCATTTTTCTAGTAGTATTTATTTCTAATCATTAAATATATAGAAAAACCAATAACAAGTTGTCTGTAAATTGAATAAGTTAAATAATAACCAAACATGATATATTGAATTTTTTTTTTTGCATGATTGGCATAAATTCATTTTTGTATTGCATACAATCTTGACAGACCAGATATAAGCTTTACTATTCTGATTATTTATGAGTCTTTAAAATTTGAAACAAATTTAATAACCACAAAACAAATACCCGACTACACCAAACGTAGCAATAGTATCATCCATCTAACATTTTTAGATGTCAGATATCTAAGCACAACATTTTTGAGTCATACCTAAGAACGACTGTTTTGTAAAAAAATATCTCAAGTGGATTGGGAGACGTATACACATAAATAAAAAGATACGAGATAATCATTGACATTTACAAAACAAATAATTTTGTCGTAATTTAAGGCGAGGAAAAACCTACACTAGCTTATTAAAAACATTGTTTCATAAAATTCATTAGTATGACAAAAAATCTGATAATCGCTTCTAGCACATTTGACAACCCTGGAAATATGACCGCGAAAGAACACAAAGCTTACGACGTGGTGCAAGTTGGCTGTTTCTGTTTGTTGGAATATGACAAGACATGTCTGAAATATGAAGTAAGTATGGTGTAAAAATAAATTTATATTTTTATGTTTCTCGGGGTGTGTTTCCGGTGTTTGGATTTTGGATGGAGGCGATGGATATCCACCTACAAAACCAGCAGTTATAGGCGTGAAGAAACCTTTTTTGTTCGACATTTTTTAATGGCATCCCGATATTGAACTAATTTTAAAGATGTCCTGAAGTCAGAACATAATATTGCAACGAAGCTCCGCAAAACCACGAATTTAGACAAAAGCTCACAATACCGCTGACGTTGCGCATTTCATCCACCTTGACTTGTTGGATAAGAATTGCAAAACTTTGTTGGAAGCTTCCTACACTGAGCCTTATACTATATAACGTTAGTGTTCGCCATCATTGTGTTATGGCAGTTCGTAAATAGGCAACGCTACGCATAAATCATTTATGATAAAATTGTTTCCTTGAAAATTCTTATAAAAAAAGTCAGCGATAGCATATAGCTTTTAAGCTTAGCTCACTATAAACATATTTATGGGTATTATTGGCACCAAAATAATGCCTCTTTGTGATGGTATTTTCATACGTTATTATATAAACATGGTATTATTGGCACCAAAATAATGCCTCTTTGTGATGGTATTTTCATACGTTATTATATAAACATTATACAAATACGTTATTCTTCATAAATATTTAATTTAAAACAAAGTTTTCGTTGATACTATTTCATTTTATCGAATTTCTTAGGATATCATAGTTTTAAAAGAACTAGCAGGTTCGTGCGTCGATGTGTTGTAAGATAGAGTTGACTGTCTGCTAGATTTTACACATTACAGTGTATTTAATATTTATGAAATTTGTCTTTTGATTATAATTCCATACCAATAATAAGATTCACCAAATTAACAAAAAATTATATAGATTTCGTATTAAAATATCTGACTGCCTCGTACGTCGAAATGTTAGCGTACTCCCCATTATACCAACGACTAACCGTGAAGTAAATGTTCAGTTTCTGATGGATAATCATCGATGTCTATATTTTCGGACGTTCGTGTTTATTATATTTATTTCGATATCTATTTATGCATTTTAGCGTTTTAATCTTGTCGACTAATGCGTGCAATATAAGCACGTAATTTCCTTACTTTAGGGTCTTGTGTAATTAAATAATTTGTGTAATTTGTTAATTATTTATCTATTTAATATGGTACAAAATAATAAGTAAGTATCTTCACGCCCGTATCCCGAACCGGGACTTCAGAGGCGATCAATATGATGTGTCTACTAGAAAGCTGACTCTTCATTACTGTGTACTTGTCATTGCTTAAGATTATAAAAGCAAACATAAATAATAATTTAATAAAAACTAACTCAGTCGCTTTTGCACATAACTGGCTAAAAAATAGTACTGTATGAAATGTCTACAACCGAAGTTATCGTCGCAAAAGTGAAGAAAACAGTGACTGCAAATCCTTATTCAACTTTGAGAGGGATAGCCACCAAACTTTTTGTACCTTACGAGTCGATTCGTATTATTATAACTATTCATTTGGGTATAAAACATGTTGCCGCTCGGCTAATCTCAAAGACCTGAAATTTCTCCAAAAACTCAATTGCATGAGAGTCGCTGGTTGCTAGTTCTTTTTATTTTTTTTATGATATTGGAAGGCAAACAAGCAGACGGATTCCTGGTGGTAAGAAATTCACCAAACACCAAAGGTGATAATGGTGCGTTGCCAACCTGAGGCATAATTGGCAAGACCTCGAGCAAAAGTAAGTTTACCGGCTACTTATCGTCCTAACTGGAACACGTCAACGGCAAGCACTGACGTTATGGCATCAGGAATAGGCAAGGCGGTGGTATCAACCCGGGCGAGTCGCTGCAAAACTCTACCAGCTAGTAGGATGTCACGGTGTTAGTGACAGAAAGCTTATGCACACCTTTTACGAGCTGCCTGGGAGGCCTATTTTGCAAAGGAGCCCGGACCAACACGGGGAAAGTACGAATAAATTCCGACCCAATATTCATGAAATACGTTGTCACTGACGACAAGACGTAGGCTTATGAGTTTGACAAGCAAACAAACTGAGAGGCCCCTTCCAACTGAGCCGAAACCGAAAAAAATACGCCAAACTCGTTCAAACGTCTAACTCATGTTGAGTGTTTTCTTTGCTTATTGCAGTATTGTGCAATCGAAACTCTTTCCGGAAGATCAAACGGCAAATATGGAATTTATTTAAACGTTTAAGGGGCCATGTATGCTAAAATACGTTAGCAATAAGCTGTTTTTTTCATACAAAGCAATTATGGATCTTGGCGACAAAAATACATAAGATTAACATTAATATGCTTTATAAGACACGATTAATTTCACTTTGCACATTTCGATAGAAAAAATCAAAAAGTTAACCCCTTTTTTGAAAGCAAAACCCAACTGTCTACTTCATTATGAAAAAATCGACACCAGATTTAACATAAACATAACTAGATAAGTATTTTACCTAAAAGATAACTTTCAGTTTTTATATTTTTTTTTCAAATTACTTTTATAGTCTCAAAAATAGTGATTTGGCGCTTAAGACATTTACTTTAGAGCGCAATATTTCATAGTAATCATGGAACGTGGGAGTGCTCTGATTGGCTCTTCTGGCTGACTAAGTATGGGGCCATGAGAGCAAATTCTTCGAAAATGGCCAGATTTGTAAAAATAATTAGTTAGAAGTAATTTATTAAGAATAAAATTCTGGGAGTTCGCACCACGACAATGCGCCTTACACTCAATGTTGTTTTTATCACTTTACTCTAGTTTGTCTTATGAAAGGTAGATAATAGATGGCGTTAATTTAAATTTCGTATTCCCAATAGTGGCTTGTACCTATAGTTATTTATGTATTTATGAAATACAATGTGTATTTACTATGAATGGCCTATGAAAATCTACTTTTCAGTATAATCAATGATAACTGTTTACATATTTTTTCATTTTTATGATATTGGAAGGAAATTCACGCCACCTAGAGACGCCAAAGGTGGTAATGGTGCATTGCCTGAGTCCGGGATGTTGTGCCTCGAGCAAAAGTAAGTTTACCGGCTACCTTACCCTCCGAACCGGAACACGTGTTGACGTTATGGCGGCAGGAATAAGTAAGGCGTTGGTACCAATCCGGGTACCAACGCCTATCCGAGTCGCTGGGTGAGATGGTAATATTTCTATCGAACAACCACCATATTAATCAGATTTTATTCCAGCTGACTTTTCCCGTAACTCAAATTATCACTTCGTGGCACCGTATTCAATATGTAAAAGACATAAAAAGAGAATTCGCGGCTAGAACTGAACTTAATTCCGGAAACAGCGTTTAAAATGACTTGATGATTGGATTATACGACGGCATACGTGTATCGTTTCTGAAGAAGCATAGCTTGAAAGTAGTAAAATAAAGTATGATGAATAACAAACAGTTTGTGTTTGTTTGATCTCTTCCCGGTTGTTTCTTGACAGAATAGTACCTGTATGATAAAATATTTTTTGTTAATCATACTGTTTTGATATTTTAAGTTCAAGAAAATTATTTTCGGTTTCTAGTTCAATTAAATGTAAAAGGAACTAGTTCGTTTTCTAGACTTTCATTTGTGCATTAAACAATATATTTATAATAACATGATTTACATAAATTATAGAAAAAGATTATATCTCCGATTTGTGGTCATTTGATATTCCATAAAATAAACGGTATTTATGGGTATTCCGTTTGGGAATCCCCTGTCTAGATCATTGAATATAATCCCGAAGTTAGACGAAAGCTTGTAATATTGCTGACGTGGCGCAAGTCGCCCGTCTCAACTTGCTTGAACATGGCCAGGGGTATTGGAAAAGTTTACAACTACTCCAGTGAAGCATTTCAGACGTTTTCCAAACAGTAGCTGGCCCCATTTTCCGAAATCGCTAAAGCGTTTATTCTAACGTTTTTACATCAGTGTAGTTTGTAAATTTATCGCAATTCATACATTTGCACTAGTTGCTCTCATCCAAACTAATATTTTTGAAAATGTATCTGTTTGTTAGGGGTTCATCGTCATGAAATTTAGAGACGGCTATAGTTTTAAAGATCATGTTTTCTTGACGCAAACATCAACGCTAAAAACAAAAACTCTAAAAAGTAATGACAAAGAAACCAAAATTTTATGGTTTTTTCTATACTTCTTATCGTCGGTGCTTGTTAAAGTTCCATTCTCGAAACAATTTATTCACAACACTTGTACTTTCATCAAGCCCCGATGATGCATAAATAGCGAAACCGGTTGGCTAAACTATAAAAATAAAAAAAAAAGTGTTGTGGAAAGTACAAGTGTTGTGAATAAATTGTTTCAAAATTTTATTAACTATTTTTTTTATGTAAGAGGTCAGCAAACAAGCACGCGGCTCTTTTGGTGGTAAGAGATAACTTGTTAATGGTCTTCCAGAGGGCAGCTTTAGCCTCTGCCTGTACCTGGCCGAAGCTACACTGCTTGTAATACTCTGCTATCTGTATTGCGCACATGAAGCGACGTATTGGAAATTTCTACGACAGTTGTAGTTTACTGTTTAATGCTCTCAGAAATGAGAGTGCGATATTTATGGATATGTTGTTTCAGACCGCGGCTTCGTTTTTTTACGATACTGGAAGGCAAACAAGCAGACGGATTTCTCGCCGTCTAGAGACACCAAAGGTGGTAACGGTGCGCTGCCAATCTTAGGCCGGGATGTTAGGCCTCGAGCAAACGTAAGTTTACCGGCTACCTTATCCTCCGAACCGGATCACGTCAATGGCAATGGTGGCACGAATAGGTAGGGCGGTGGCTCCAATCCGGGCGAGTCGCTGCGAGACTCTACCACCAAGTCAGATGTCCACGGATGGATCACATGGATGCCTTACTATAAAATTATTACAGTAGTAGCTGTAGTCCGCGATTTTGTACACATGGTGAAGTAACTTTTCGTGGTTAGTGATAAAACGAAAGATTAACGTGCAGTCAAAGTAATCCTAAATGTTAATTCGGACTATAAGCTACTATACTATACTACTATACTGCTATACTAGCCACACAAAGTTTATTAGAAATCCGTTCAATTCAAACAAAAAAATTAAAGTCCTAGTTTTGGGTTCTGTATATAATCTTAGCAATAATTGTTTTTCGAAAAACAATTTCATGTACAGAATAAGTGTTAATCAACCGTTCTCCCGTGTTGGTCAGGGTTTCTTTGCAGAATAGACTATCTACCTTTCTGCCAGGTAGCTCGTAAAAGGCGAGCCCCATACCGTCACTAACACAGTGACATTTGACTAGGTGGTAAAGTTTCGCAGGGACTCGCCTGGATTGGTACCACCGCCTTACCTATTACTGCCACCATTACGTCAGTGCTTGCCGTTTACGTGTTCCGGTTCGGAGAATAAAGTAGCCGGTAAACTTACTTTTGCTCGAAGTGTCTCTGTTTGGTATCTCTAGGCGGCGTGAATTTTAGACCATCAAATTCGTCTTCTTGTTTGCCTTCCAAAATCATAAAAAAATCTAATATTATTAATGAAAAATTTCTTCGTTCACAGGCTAGCTGGTTGACCAATCTTGATGGTATTTGATGTGGATATAGTTACAGACCCAAGTTCAAACACAGGCTGCTTTTTTCAAAAGTCACCCCCAGCGCCACGGACTATGGTGTAATAGTTTGTACTCTTAACTACGTTGACGAAGGGTAAGCAGTAATTTTATGTATAATGTAAGCTGTTGCTAAATATAACTGATGCGTTTCGTCAGCTTTGAAAGTTACAAAACCCTAACACGGAAACTCTTATTAATATCCATTTTCAAGGGCCAATAAATTTCTGCACGGAAGTTAATTTAAATTGGTTAAAACGTTTTGACTTGAAAAAAGAACATACACGTACTATGTGTTAGTTATCATCAAAAAATCACTTGGCAAAATCCTTCCTGACTCTTAAAAAAGTTAAAAATTGAGCTAAAACATCTAAACACTAATTGAAAAGCTCGCCAACTCCACTGAAAAAACACTGTCTCTACTGCGAACCTGAAGCAATGCATTAAATCATTTAATAGCAGTTGTGTAATTTAATGATTCTTTAAATATAATAACGCTAAAAATGACGGCCAGAAAGGTTAAACTCTACCCATACCTCCTGGCATAAACATTTGGATGCATAAATATGTAGATGCACAAATATGTGGAAGCATAAATATATGGATGCATAAATATGTAGATGCATAAATATGTGGATGCATATATGTATATGCGGATGTATAAATATGCGGATACATGCATATGCGGATGTATAAGTACATTAATCTGTGTTAATACACTGATAGGAATAGTAGTAACGTAGTTATGATTGAGGCAAGATTAAATAAAGACATAAATATTTTTTTCAAAATTAGAATGAACATTATCTGTATTTATACTTTCTTGTAAGTTTCTTTCCTAACAAACATCTTGTAAGTGACGAGCAAAGGTTAAACGGATCATACCCACAAGACCATTGGTGGTGAAGTCCCGTACAGCAACTTACCGGGATAGAAATCCACAGCCTTACCTATTCTTCCTAATTTAACAATGGAATAAATAACGTTTAGGTCTATGTTTATTGATGTGAAACATCAGTAGGCGTACGTAAAACAGATTTCTGGCGTGGCGATGCATGCCGTGGCGACGCGTTGCCACGTTAAATGATGGTACATATGGACCGCCTCGTTGGTCGAGTGGCTAGCGTACACGCCTAACTAAATCGACCAACCGCGAGGCTTGGGTTCGATTCCCGACGGGGGAAGGCATTTGTGTGATGAACATTTAGATGTATGCATTTCCGGCTCTGGGTACTTATTAAATATATTCTGGTATCTATTTAAGTATTTCTATATATTAGAATAGTTGACTAACACCCATAACACAAGCATGTTATTTGCTTACTTTGGGGTTAGGTTCAATTTGTGTGAGTTGTCCAGGGATATGTATCATTATCATTTTTCATACAGTCTATATGCAAGTGTGTACGGTGTGGCGACGGTTCGCCATGCGCAATCAACTGTGTGATTCTCTCCTATCGTAATATTTTATCATTATGACATATTTAGTTCCCATCACAATCTGTTATTTTTTGGATATTACTTTTACAAAATAATGTCGATGTTTCATCTGCCAAGCAGCCTATGACGGTTCACATTTTTTTTTATTAAAACGGCATTTGTTTGAGGTAGTTGTTGCCCGCGGGAACGTCCATTTATTACATTTAACTAAAGGGGTTCCCGCTGGACATCTATCAGAATATGAACTAGCCTATGTTTTGCTCCGTTGTGGCGTGGAAGAACGAACAAATAAACAAATATTTATATGTGTATAGAAGTAAGTTAAACGAAAAATCAAACTACGATACTTGTCACGGGATCATTAACGATAATATTAAAAGCGAGTATCTTCAGGCCCTTATTCCCGAGGACGTATGTAGAGGTACAAACAAGGCCCCCGTAACTAGCCAAAGGTACTAACTTCCACAATGTGATAGATGGCAAAACTTTCGCCAACCTGCCACTTATCTGATCCCAAGCAACTTCGTTTTTTTGAGTTGCCACCTACATATTGAAATCAGAGTTTAGGAATTTATTCTAGGAACCAGTTCTTAGGTACAGTACTAATATTTAAATTATGCGCTTCAGCTTAACACTTTTGACTCTTTTTACACTTTATACTTTTATTTAAAATTGGCTGACCTAATCTAAATTTAAGAGAAATGATTAATTATGTAGATAGACTCTATATAGATATCTATAAAATACAGTCGGATTTTCGAAGCTTGACGAATAAAGCCGAAGCGCATAATTAAAATAGTAGGTTCTTCTGTACCTATCTATTTTGTGCCTTAGATATGTAACAATTTAACTGCATTAAATCTGCAAAAAACTAACTTTGATTTTATTTCACTAAGTAAATTATCTACATATTCAAAATTATGTATTTTCCTTTTCTTAGGGTTCCGTATTATATTATGGATATATACTTAGTGGCAATACGTTCGTTCTGTTCACGCAATAGGCAGTTAAGTGGCAATAGGTTTATTGTCAAATAAAAAAAATCGGTTTAGAAATCGATTAACATTCAATAAAAAAATATCAGAGTCGAACATTTAATCTTCTATTTAAAGAAAAAAAATTAAAACATGCTTCAAAGTTTAAAACAAAAGTGTTACAATTCAAATTTAGAATGTATTAGAATCCGAAAAAATACATTATCTTAATTACACCTCCCTTTTACGTTCATTACTCTAAAACGTTCACTAACACCGCGTTAAATAGATGACAGTTTTATCCCTTCATTTACATACAAAGCCGATACATTGATCGAGATTAGTTAGCGCTTTCACAGTCATTCGACTCTCTTACTCTTGTTAGTCTCTAATATGTGACTCTGGGCCTTGTCAGAACCATTCAGTTGCTTGCTCTGTGGTACACAATGAGTTTGTATTGTGACTTTGTATTGTGAAGGTGTTTCCCACTAGTAATTACTCAGATTAGTCTGAAATAGCCCTTAATTTAGATTAATGCAGATGAATTAAGAAAAAATGGTAATCGATCCATTTTACATACAAACATGTCTTCACGCCAAGTCCCTTACGGGGTAGGCAGATAGTATCGAGTGCCAGACTTCATGATTCTGACAAACCTGTCTGGCTGTCTTCATATTCATTACCCTTTTCATACAAACAAGCCGGTTTCAGAGACTCTTGACACCACCCTCGTATAATATCCGAGTGATCTAATCGTGGAATGTCAACCTTGGTTTCCACGGGTACCTGCACCCATCCACATTTGTATTGTATAAAATGTATTGTGTAAAATGAAATTTATTTATTATTAATTCATCAAATTTATAATTTAATAACCCTCAAATTCACGACTTTTAG